>CM052717.1:2862480-2948065 GCA_028551405.1 Uromys caudimaculatus | reverse complement strand
GAAGAAGAAGAAGAAGAAGAAGAAGAAGAAGAAGAAGAAGAAGAAGAAGAAGAAGAAGAAGAAGAAGAAGAAGTAGTGATGGAGAGACTGTGGAGAAAAATTTATTATACACGATTGTGGCTTAGTCACAAAAGCATCTTTATACTCTTCTGGATTTAAAAATTTTGTCTGTCACCTGATATTTTATACTTCTGTGGATAACAAAATAGAACATTTAAATCCCAAATTATTCATGGATATTAGTGGTGCACTACAGTGGAGATTTTTCAATGCTAACAGGTCCTATGTAATAATTAGTTAGTGATGTTGTAAACTTACTCAAAACTGCTCCTCTTTTGATACTGCATGGCAGATCATATTTTACAGACATACACAATATTTTCTCATCAACGTGTCTATCATATATGTTCTCTGGAGATATTGAATATGTGCTTCTGTTCTTGACTGTGGACAGCTATCATGCTGAGCAATAAAATGTAATAGGAGCGTTTGACTGCCAAGGCTAGTTCACAAAGGGTGATGCATTTTCTACCTTACTCTAAGAAAAAGTCATCTTGAAGCTGTCAGCCATCATGGCACAGCTGATAGACCTAATCCTGCCATTCTTACAAAAGCTCAAACCAGCCCATGTGGACAAACCACGTGGAGGGAACCCGATGCTTATTAAAAAGCTAGACGTATCCGTCCCTATTTACTTCAACTCCCATCTGTTCTAGTTCCAGCTATTGTCTAACTAAAACACATGAGATTTAATTATTCCAGAATTTTTCCTAATCGTTTATTAAATCATGGGAACTGTAAGACTGTCAGATAGTTATTGTGGCTTTAAGATACTAACTAAAAGATGATATTCAAGGCCAATAATAACCATAAGAGAATTCTAGGCCAGCCTGCTCTTTCTCTGTCCTGATGTTTCTGACATTAGCTTCCTATCATCATTATGGGTGTATTCATATTGCTCCCCTTTAGGGATAATTTTTATTCATAAACTTCATCTTTGATATCCATGTATTCTTCTCCAGAATATTTCTTTGATGACTGCAATATACTACATATTTTGGGTTTAATTCATAGATATGGGTATTTAGTTCTATTTTTGTAAACACTATACAGACTTTCATAGCCACCACTGATTGAGAAACATTTATAGAGCACGTTTGCTTCTGGCCATCAAAGAGGAGTGGACTACAAATGCATCTGGAAGTATAGATAGATGAAACACAAATGAGTTTTCAGGTCTTTCTCGACTGGAGAAATAAAACAAGGGACTCGTGAAAGTGACCAGCTATAATTACTAATGGTTGAAACACAGAGTGAACAGTTCTTCATGGAGTGAAGAATATTGCAAAGGAAAAACTTGAGATTTTTAGAAACTTCCCCTTAGATATCAGTAACTGTAAAATAGTTGTGTGGAGCACAATTAAGGAATATATATATATATGCCTCTTCTGTGATATCCCCTGAGCTTAGCATGGATTGATGTAATATATATGTAACACTTAGGGCTGAGAATTCAAAATCACTTATTCTAAGCACTAAGCACTTTGAGCAGTTATGAGTTTTCACCACTCACCAGTGCCCATTGCAAAAAAAGTTTTTCTGGCCAAGGTTAATAGCAGCACAGATCTATAGGTACAAGCATAAATCTTTAGAAGGACCACAGCAAACTAGCAATAGCCCAGCTCGGGGCTTATGACTTCAGACTTCAGATTTATCCATGGTCGTTTGACCAACCACAGATTTATTCCAGTAGAAGAATCTTGAGAGACAATCAGAAACCCATTACATTCCTGCCTCTATTGCACCAGTGAGCATATCTTGCCTAGAATGTCAATACTATAACATGCAGGGTTCTGTGGTGGATAAGATCATTGATGCCTTTTCTCCCATAGTGGTCTCCATAGTCCCTGCAGGCCCTATGATCATTTGTAGGCATGGAGGTGGTTGCTAGTCAAGCAAGTTTGATTCCTTTGTGTCCTGTGGCCTCAGTGTTTTGCCAGTGATAGGATCTGGCAACCAAGTTATGGTGGTCAACCAAGGAAAATAACAATAGACTGTGTCATTTTGGAGATCTCTGGGCCTCCAATAACTACTATTGACAATGTTCTTTATATTACAGAAGCTTTTCAGTTTCATAAGGTTCCATTTATCAGTTCTTGTTCTTAGTGCCTGATCCATTGGAGTTCTGTTTAAATTTCCCTCTGTGCCAATGAGTTCAATGCTCTTTTCCACTTCCTCTTCTATTAGATTCAGTGTATCTGGTTATATGTTAAGGTCATTGATCCACTTGGACTTGAGCTTTGTGTAAGATGACAAATATGGAACTATTATCATTTTTCTAGATATCAAGTGCCAGTTAGACCAGCACCATTTATTAAGGATGCTTTCTTTTGTCCATTATATATTTCAGCTTCTTTGTCAAAGATCAAGTTACCATAAGTGTCTTTTTTAATTTCTGGGTCTTCAGTTCTCTTCCATTGATCAAACTGTCTGCCTCTGTGCCAATATTATGCAGTTTGTATCACTGTTTCTCTGTAGCAATGCTTGAGGTCAGGGATAGTGATTCCCCTAGAAGTTATTTTATTATTAAGAATTGTTTTCTCTATCCTGGGTTTTTTGTTTTTCCTTATAAAATTGAGAATTGCTCTTTCCATGTCTATGAAGAATTGAATTGGAATTTTGATGGGGATTGCGTTGAATCTGTAGATTGCTTTTGGTAGGATGGCCATTTTTACTATTTGAATCCTAGCAATCCATGAGCATGGGAGATCTCTCCATTTTCTGAGGTCTTCTTTGACTTCTTTCTTGAGAGACTTGAAGTTCTTGTCATATAGATCTTTAACTTGTTTGCTTAGAGTTACCCCAAGATATTTTACATTATTTGTGACTTTTGTGAATGTTGTTGTTTCCTTATTTTTTCTCAGCCCATTTATTATTTGTACAAGGGAAAACTACTGATTTGTTTGAGCCTTAAACATTTTTGCTCAGTAGACTTTTCAAAGATAGACATTGATTTGATACTCAATGTTGCAAGAACCAAGTGGCACAGAGACTTGATGGTGCAAGAAATCAGTGTCACAGAGATTGCCTTTCCAAAATTGATGCTGGAATAAATGTATATCTTTATGGAAAATAACCATTTAATGTCAGTTGATCTGCATTTCATGCTGTGTACAAAAAACAAAGCATTTTAAATGGACCATAACTCTAAAAGAGCCTGAGACTATGAAACTTATGGGTGAATATATGGGAGAACATCTTTGTCAAGTTAAATCAGGGGAAGATATTTTGCTCAGACACTAAAAACACAAACTACTAACATTAGTGATCAATCAATCTGACATGATTGGTACTAAAACTTTGACTCATCAAAATATTCTGTTAAAATCTTAGCTCATCAAAATATTCTGTTAAAATCTTGTGTTCAAAATGGGAAAACATATTTGTTAAGCACATACCTGGCAAATGACTTATACCCAGAATAAATAAAACTACAGAGAACTCGAGAGTTAACCCAGCAAATGGTGCATGTCTGTAATAGTAATATTTAGAAAGGCTGTAACAAGAAGAGATTATGAGTTTGTGTCCAGTCTCTTATACATAGTGAGACTATGTCAATCAACAACAACAACAGAACCCCTTAAGAATTATGGAAACCATAAATGAAAATGGGCACTAGATGTTTGAATAGACTGGTTGTGAAAACAGACAGACACATGGGATGTAAACTCCTGAGTCTGTCATTAGGAAAATGAAATTGCAATTAAGGAATAACAAATAATAACAGTTCTAAAAGGAAGAAAAAAATGAATAGCCTACTTATTAGTAAGGAAGTTTAGGGTTAGAAAGTCTTACACATTCTGCTGGGACTACAAATGGCTATCACTCTTCCGAAAATACGTTTTAAAAGTGTACCTATTTGATACTGCAGCCATTCTACTGATAGATATTTACTCTGGAGAAACTTATACAACATTGATACATGAATGTTAATAGTGGTTTTCTCATAATATCTAAATAATTAAACAAAATTATCATGAATAAGTGTGTAGGTAAATAGTTATAAATTCACATGATCAGATATCATTCATAAATAAGAGTTATTTGCAGATGTACAAAATATAGATAATTTTTAAAACCACCATCATCACAACCATCATCATAATCATACATATTTCAATCTCCAAGACTATATCAAACTCTCATTGTATACTTCAAATATGAACATTATGTAGCCTTCTAAAGAAGCTATTTAACTCTATGTAAAGTTCATAGAGTTACTTAACTCCTTGTCCGTTTTCTTTTTACTGTTGCTTTGGATGATTTTCATGTTAACTGTGCACCCCCTTGTTAATGTGTTTAGTATTAAATAGGTTTAAATCTGTTTAAATCTGTAAACTCCTTAAAGTGCCTGCAGCACAATATTGCCAACAGTTCTTAACTAGCCTTTAAGAAGGGCATGCATTCTTTACTGATAGCAGAGACCAAGCTAATTCACTGAAAATATATTTCTTCTCCCAGTCTCATAGAATGATGGGGAAGATCCATTCTGTGGCTAAAACTATGTGTATTTGGTGCACAAAAAAATGCTTGCAATTTAAGAATCCTTTTAGAGTGGAATATTTGGGGGGGGGGCTTATCTCAAGAAAATAGAATGTCAAAGTCAGATTTTTCTAACCCTTCTAAAGACATTTTCTGTTTCCTCATTGACTTTCTGTCTCAAATCTATGCAGTAAAGGGCTCCTTAGCTCAACAGACTACTCAATTTCTGCAAATAATAGATCCAACAGCTTTTGAATTGCTAGTTATTACTCAGACATTTTATTGTTTTTAAGGATCTTTTATTCTAAAATTCCTTTCCCTACTATCCTACATATTATAAAATGAGTCTGAAGCCATTTTCATATAAGGGTACCCCTTACAAAATGGAAAATGCCATCAGATGAGTTGTACACCAGCCCCGGATTTCTGGCAAGAACTTGGATTTGGGGTGCTCTATACTACTCTTTATTAATAATACTAAAGATAAACATTTCAGAGGATTGCAATGCCATAGCCAAGAGATCAGACTAAGCATGTTTACTTAAATTTTTTTTAGTGGATCTGGAAACAGCTGCTTTTCTCTTTGAATCACTCCCCAAGCTCACCTGCAAATATATGAAAAGATGTTATAAATAATTTAGGAGTCGACTCTTCTTTCTGGTCAGGGAGGGCAGCCTGAGTAAAAGCTTCAGCAGGGAGAATAGGAGGCAAGCTCTTAGGAATCCCTCCACGAGTATAGGGCAAGCCAGTCATTCATATGTTGTTCTCGGGAGGGCTGATTAAACATCAAACTAATAGAAAGAACATATTTCTTTTATAGATTATAAAAGAATGCTTGATTTTATGACTTAAATCTCTGGTATAACCAAATTAATTTTACCATTAAGCAACATGTTAAGCCTAGAGGTATGCCTACCTGCCAGTAAGCATATGTATCCGCCTTGATGTGAGTAAGACACGTCCTATCTGGGAGAGGAGGAGACAGTGCATGCCATGCATGGCTTTGCTCATCTACTCTTTACTCATCAGTTCTCATAGAGTATGGCTCTATATTCCTCAGCTTTGCTCCACAGAAACCCTATCATATGTTTCACCAGAGCTAACTACTCAACACTTTTTGTACATGATCCCTGGCTCTTTTTCTCATTCCTATATGTCTGAACATAAATTTCTACTTGCATTGATGCTCATCAGAAGTGAACTTGGATAGTTTCCTTGCTAACTAAACAGTATGGTATTGTTCCTCTAATTTAGTATTAAATTATGTAAAAGTCTTAAGCAGGATAAAGACATTGGTTAGTAACAAGGCTGATTGTGTAGGGTAAAGGGAATATGGCCTCACTGATCTCAAATGCACTATATGAGATGTCTTCACTGGTCTCCAAAGTTCAACAGAAGAGCTTCTTGGGTAGGATCTTAAGCATGTGTCTGCTGTTGCCAGACTATATCAAACCATCCAAAGCCTAGTGGTTGGCTCTCTCAAAAGACAGGCATTACACTGTAATTCTCTTTATAGAATTAGTGCTAACAATATAGCTGGAATTGGAGTTGTTCCTTCTGTGTTCAGGAAAGGATGACTATGGAAATAAATGAACAAAAGAGATATCTTGGGACCCAAGTGGCAGAAATCAAGTTCACTACTGCAGGGGCTTTAATGAGCTGGTTGTGGCAGTGGTGACAGTTCACAGCCTTGGTCTTTGGCAGCCACTGCTGCTTTTGCTGCCAGGCCTTCACATGTTTCTGGACCAATCCTGAATTGTCAAGGAATCTGGCTATGTAACAATTTGGACGTACTGAAAGGAAGTGAATAATGCTGGGAAGAAACAGCAGCAGGAACCAGGCAGAAACAATATGGTTGAAATAAAAATGTCAAAGAGACACTAGTCTTAGGTAGATGAATTGAGGCAAAGGAAAATTCAAGGAGAAAAATACAAGATTTCAAAGGAACACATGATACAATAAGGATAACTATTTCAAAAATTTAGAAGCCTATGCAATAAAATTTACATCGTAAGTCATTAAGTTTATTGTTTCATCAAATCAAACTGTTCAAATACTATTTTGATGGAAGTTACAGTATAAATATTGGCCAGTTCATAGAAAATAACCCAAGTCATTTTGTAAAAAATGAAAAACAAATAACAAACAAACCAGAAAAAAATACTATGTGTAAAATCTTCCTCAGTCAATCTCATGTGGACACAGGATCAAATTAATTCTCATCCTCTCTTCCTTTAACACAAACTGCAGATGAATTTTTAACTTTTTCATCCCCAACATTAAACATTTTGTTCTTTCCATTGCAGAGATTGACTGGGCACAGGCTGTGGTCTTCACCTGTATTTTGCTTAGGATTGCAATCAGGATGGCAGAGCATTTCTGTTTCTCAAGCATATACACCTTATGTCTGGCACCTTGTGCAGTAAGAAACAAAGAGCTGGGGCTAAATTTAGCTATCCGACACACCTTCCTGCACAGCTAAATTCATGTACAACACACACACACACACACACACACACACACACACACACACACACACACACACATGCACACACACAAACATACACATACAGAGAGAGAGAGAAAGAGAGAGATCTGATTCCTTACAAGCTTTCAAATACTTAGTGTCATGAGTTTTCAGTCCAGTTCAGACCTGCTCTTAGATCTGCTTATGCCTTGCTAATATGCATGACCTCCATAGACATTTAAATGGAACTTATCAAGTGAAAATAGCAATAAATTAGAATGAGATAATAACTTCCCCATTGCCTCTTTTTAGAGAGACTAATTCCTAGAGAGATTTCATAAGGTGTGTGTGATTGCAATAGGATTGAGCTGCTCATCCTTACACTCTATTGCGGGCAAAGGTTGCTTAGGAACCAGACCCTGCATGCTGCTTTGCATCCAGGGGCTTGTTTGATAGCATAACTGATTTTTTTCCTTGTCCCTCTTCTCTGTTTGCCTTCTGTAGCATCTCTTGTCAGAGACTCACATAAAGGGACTTTCTGTTTGGGCTTTATTTTCCACTTGCTCCAGAACAATGACCCAAACGAGCTATCACTCCAGTACTAAAGTCAAAATAAAATTGTCAATCCCAAAGAAGTCACTAAGATGATTTTATTTTAAAAGATAATCACTATTGATTGATAACACTACAAGTGACTGATGCCAGTGTTCATCTCTTTTTATTTCCTTCATTTTCCCATGAAGATTGATTGCTCTTCCCATTCGCAACTGCACCCAATACCATTGAGCCCCTGGGCATTCATATATATATACTGTACATGCACAATGTAATGTACATATATATTCTTTACACATTAAAAAATAAAATATTTGTTACCTCACTAGAAATAATTTGCTGTATTTCTTATGGGTCATATCAATTCCATTCAACATGAATTTCCTTGTACATATGTGTGTGTGCGTATATATATATATATATAAACTGATGACTTAATTAATTAAACCAATCAGAGACATCAATATTGTTTTAGAAGTATACATGTGAAGTATGGATATTTTCAAATAATTTGTAACACATTCATATAATAACATACTCACCAATCTAAATATTTATACCAAAAGAGCTTATAAAGCAGAAATTTCCCAGTCACAAAACTAGAGGAAACAAGAGAAAGAAGAAATTACTGCCCACTTAGTTAAGGCCCAAATCAAGTTCCAGTTAAGAAGGATTGAGAGGAGACATTAAAACCACTTTGTTGGTTAGAAATAATAAAACTCTATTAATATGTGTTTTTAGCAAGACCTCTTCTCTATTTTTGACATTCTCTCTCTCTCTCTCTCTCTCTCTCTCTCTCTCTCTCTCTATATATATATATATATATATATATATACATAAATGTGTGTGTGTGTGTGTACATGTGTACATACATAACTACACACATTCAAGCAGGCAAACATAAGTGTGGGGTGTGTGTGTGTGTGTGTGTGTGTGTGTGTGTGTGTGTGTGTGTGTGTGTGTGTTTGTGGTGTGCCAGTGTGATGTGTGCCTTTGTAGTGTGTGCATAAATCTAACCTGTTAAGTCATATGTATGTGTGTTTGTTTTTGACCATTTGTTTTCAGATAAGCTATCAAGGGTACTCGTTGCTGGAGAGGGTTTACTCTTCCTCTCTCAGCTGCTAGTACTGTCCTGTAGCTCTTCATCTTGGGGTAAGGCCTTGTGAAACTTCCCCCCCTCCCCCTTCTACATTGGCATGCCAACCTGTCTTTATTGTGCTGATTCTGTTTAGGTGACCATATTGTTGCGATTCCATGGGTACAGCTTTCCTGTCATACATAACATACTATCTCATAGCAGATGTCCTGGTTCTTTGGCTTTTATGATAATTTTGCCCCCTCTTCCTGAGCTGCTCGTTACCCCAAAGATATGAATGCCACTATTGTACCATTAAGGATATCTCCCCATGCTGTTCACTCTGGTGTTTCACAGACTTTACTGATCTTTGCCTCTTATGGAGGTACACTCAGGTATATTGAGAGCTTAGCCAACCATCCCACTATGCCATATACAAGGCACACATAGTTTAGACTACACATAAGGTGTCTACCACCAGCTGTTTTGTAGGTGTGTCTGTCTCTGTCTGTTTTGAATCCCTTGCTGCCCCAGCCATGTTTCTGGGATCCAAGTTATACAGGACACAGGAGGTAGGATGGTTAAATGTTCAATATTTTATAACCTCGGTGTATAAGGATATGACATTTGACCCTACGGACACTGAGCATTTTATAGAGCTATTATTAAAATTTGAATTTTTAGATACCCAGTAGAGAAGACTGTATACAGGGCTTAAAAAGAGAGTGAAATAAATTGAGAAGAATCTTTGTCTCCATGACCACTGTATCATTAATTGCTCTACCTGCTTCACACAGGCAACCTACCACTTCCTTCTTTGTGACTCAATGGTGCCAATTTTCCATGTACAAGCACTTGGAATAGGGCTCATTTTCTTTGTAGTTTTGTTTGCTGGTTCTTCACACCACCTTATGAAATTGGGATGTCCTAAGCAACCCAGGCATGACAGTTATTTGTATTTCTATTTATAACAACATTCGTATATTTGAAAATGGTTGTTGAGGAAGAAGGTTTGGTTAAAGGTTATGGTAAGCAAATTACTTAACACATTTGATGCAATGTAAACTTTCTCTGAGTACTGTACCAGCCCCTGAAGCTGAGTATGCTCACAGTGGAGACATCAGCATGGAACATAGACACAGCAGCATTAAAATAGATTAGGTATATTCAGCCACATACTGGACTCTATATCTTCTATCTGTTAATAAACATGTGATCATAGTTCATAACTCCACCCTCTCCTTCTTTCTCATGCCAAACAACAACAACCAAAAGAACTTATTTAAAAATAAGATCTCTGATAGGCTGTCTTTAAAGAAGAAAGACATCCTTCTGGGTTCAATTCCAGTGGTATTTTTATGGTAGAAGTAATCCCTTTCAAAGGGAAGTCCCGTCCGCTGCAAGATAGAACTTGTCTCATTTCCTATCACCAGCTTCTGTGACTTCATATAGAATTCCAGAATTCTGATAAACTGTCATGTGGAAAAATGATAAAGTGATTTATGCTCAATTTTGCTAGAAGGGAAAAAAAGCAAGGGCTGTCAGTCTGGGTCTCGAGAACAAATGAGTTACAGTTCATGAAGCAGCTCAATAAGGCTATCATTTCCCATCAGCTCCTATAACTGACAGACAAGATTTACTAGCTGGGGAAAGGGAAGGGGTCTGAGATTGGGTGCCAGGTGAATCGACACTACTATTCCATCAACTAGACTCATACAGACAAGAAGCTACCATGAATATTTGATGGAAGTGTCTTCCCAGAAATGCGTGTGAAACCTTGCATTACTTTGCTTGCATTGGCCGGGAGCCGCTGTGCTCTATCCATGTGTATCTCTTTGAAAAATGACCACTGATAAACCACAGAGGCATTTGGGATTCTTTGCTTTTGCTGCTCCAGCTGGTGGCATGCTCCTCTTGGCAAGCTATATGTGCAGCTCACTAATTCAATATCTTCCATCCACATAGGCTGAGGGAAAGAATCCCTCCTCTGCTGAGATGTCCTATGCATTGTCCTTGCCATTCATTATCCATTGGACATAGTGGTGGGGAACTTGCTGCCTTCAAGCTCCCCATGCTCAGAGAAAACATATTTTGATCTATTTCATTTGCTGGATTCTTTAGGAAACAAAAGTGAAAAAGAATCAGATTAAGCAGAACAAAATCATTCAAATATATATACACACACACATATATACATATATATATATGTGTGTGTGTGTATATATATATGAGAGAAAGAGAGAGAGAGAGAGAGAGAGAGAGAGAGAGAGAGAGAGAGAGAGAGAGAGGGAACCTTGTAAACTACTGAGATACTGGGTTTCACCTTCAAGGGATTTAAGAGGGGGCACTTTAGTACAACTACTCAGGGCTAGGTCATTTTTTTAAAAAAGAAAACGTATTTAATATTTGCTCTTTGGAACTAGGAAAAATTCACAAGATATCTAAACGGAAGTCTAGCATTTATTTTGTATTTAGAATGAGCCATCTCTGATTTCAAGAGGATACTTTGTAAACGTGTAGGAAATTTGGGACAAGTAATCAAAAGAACATTTTTTTAGTTGTCTAACTTTGTTTGTTTCCTACTGGCATTGTATAAGGATGGCTGCTTCATTAGATTGTGAAACATTAACTTATCTTAAGAATTTGTGTAAAGAGGATGGGGGAGGTGGCTCCATAGGTAAAAACACTTGTCCTGCAGGGCTGAGAACCAGAGTTTCTATCTGCAGAATTCATGGAAAGGTTTAATTCAACAGTGGAGGGTCTGTCATCCTAGCATGCCTTATAAAGAGACAAGGAGTAGAGAGAGGAGAATCTTCAGAAGCTTGGGATCAAAGAGATGGAGTCCCAAACAAGATGGAAAGGGAGTAACAACACCCAAAGGTTGTGCTTTGAATTATTCACTGGTCTGTGGTGGTTTGGATGAGAGTGGTCCATCACAGGCTCATATTAGAATACATGGTCCTCAGTTGGTGGAATCTTTTGGGAGGTTTTAGGAGATGTGGTCTTGTTGGAAGACATGTGTCACTTGTGACCAGTGTTGAGATTTCCAGAGACACATGCCACTCTTAGTGCCTTTATGCCTCGTGGTTGTGTCTGAAGTTGTGAGGTCTTTGTTACAGCTCTAGCACCATATCTGCCTGCCTACTGCATGTTACCCATCACAACGGTCATGGACTGTAACCTCCAGAAACACCAAGTCCTGAAGAAGTTCTTTACTCTGTAAGTTGTCTTTGTCTCTGTGTCTCATCAAAGGCAATGGAAAAATAAATAAGAAAAGGACCATTGCACATGTACGCTGTGCACACACACACACCACACATGCAAAAATTTTTGTAAGCATTCAGTCTAGTGAATACTAAAAATAAATGTGATCAGTACATACAAAGACAGTGTCACTAGCTGGACACTGGTAGTTTTGTTACTCTGGGTTGTTTACTGTTTGCTACTACCATTACAGGTTGATTTAACTGACCAATGTCCTTACATGGGATAATGCTGTCACTTTGTCAGATGGCTCATAGACTTATCTATATAAAAGATATATATGTATAGATATAGATATACATATACATATAGATATTTGTGTATATATGTATATGTATACCTATATCTATATCTATATATATAGATGTATATATTACATTGTTTACATGTTACATTGTATATATATTTATATTACAATGTAATAGGTCTGTCGCCAAGCCTATGTAGGGTTTTCTTGAATAAGTTAATTAAGGTGCAAAGACCAACCCTAAATGTAGTTTCCACCATTCTGTGGGCTATTGGAAAAAATAAGAAGGAGAAAGGGAACTTACCATGAGCAAACACTGTTCTTTTCTTTCTGACTGTGGATTTAATGTAAGCAGCTACCTCAATTTCCTGCTGCCCCAACTTACCTGCCTTGATTGCCTGTAACTCTGTGAGCCAATATCAACTCCACTTTCCTCCCTGAAGATCCTATATCACAGCACAGTAACTAGGTACCTTACTTACCTCAGCGTTTTGCTTGTTTACTCATTTATCAAAATATTTATCATATTTTATAATAACATTTATACTCCTGGGTAGTATAAACAACGATTTTCAAATTAATAAAGAAAGACAAGAAGAAAAGAGAACCAACACAAAAGTATAAAAGTCACACATATTTTGAGGGAGTGAACTGAGGAGGTAAAAGAAAATAACTAGCTCATGGTTCTCTGAGATTTTCACTTTGCCTATGAACTGCCAGTGACCAGAAGGAATAAGCAGCCATACCTCACAGTACACTCTCGGGGCAAGAAATGGCTAGTGCTCTATATAGCCATAGCTTGGGAATCTATCAACATTTTAGAACCATCAAAGACAGACTGATTCCTGAGCATAGAGATCTTTCTAAAGCATTAGGAAGCCTAGACAGAAGTCCTCAAAATTCTTTTTGCTAGCCTTGGGAGTCATGCGTTATTTAAATTGTTTTCCATTACACAGGAAACAAAATGAAATACTGATGATACCCTCAACAACTGACGGAGATTGCAGAATGGCTATTCCAAATATAACTGTATTTGTTTTATGTGTGTAGAATTTTGACTCTCAGAACCAGCTCTTGGCATGCTTTTTTTATCCTCTCAGCTTTACATACAGGAGCACAACCATGTTTACTACAGTGTCTGGACTATTAACAGGTTGATCCAAGATTTGAATGTACATCATTTGGAATATCCATGTCAGGAAAGCCATAGCAGAAACAGACTTGGAGAAGTTTCTTGGCACTCCTAAGAGTAAGAATTCAGTTATGCCGCTGAGATCAAATAGCAATGAACTTTTTTCTCAAATGCTCTTTTCACAGACTTAACTAATCCTTTATATTAAAAAGTCTCAAAGTACAAATCCTTTAGTCCAGAGAGATCTAGTGTTGTTTGATGTTTGGAAATCCAGTTTTCAGATATATAACTCTAAAATGAAAATGCTTAATTAAATATAAATAGTTTCTTCATAATTTTTCATTTCAAAATCACTAATGTAAAAGGTTTGATGAAAAAGACCTTTCAAAGTAAAGGTTGCTAAGAAATTGACTGACGAATACTCAACCCATTATTTTTCTAGATCATGTAATTTCATCTTTCTGCCCCACCCACTAAAATGTGTTTTATCTTAAACGCTTTTATTTGGTAGAGTGATATAAATCATATGCTGAGTTTGAAGTCAAAGTCTATACAACTCATTTAATACAAAATACCTTTCACTGAAACGAGCTGGGTATACACTAGGTAGGCCACTTCCTGCGCATTTGAGACTGTGGACTGCTCTCCCTTCCTGTCTTGCTTCCTGTCCCTGTGTGTGTCTCCATCCCTGTCTCTGTCTCTGTCTCTGTCTCTGTCTCTGACACTGTCTGTCTCTGTCTCTCTCTGTGTCTCTGTGTGTGTATCCACACTGTGTGTGTATCCACATGAGTGTTTGCAAGACACACATGTACAGATGCGCATGCATGTGTCTCTCTTAATCTGTTCTTTCCTTCCGTACTTCCATGTAATTACTTCAGATACCTTTTTGCACTTGGTCTTGTTAAATAACAAATAATAAGCACCAAAAATGAGGATTTTTCCAACCAGATCAACCCTGTGAACTCACAAATACCCCTTCTCTGTCGTGGTATAATAAAATACTATCTGTTTTCAATTGATGAGATCCAGTGCTGTTCTGACTCAATCCTAGGTGCCACGGGTTGCTATTGTTGTGATAAAACAGCATAACCCAAAACAATTTGGAGAGGTTTATTTCAGCTTGCAGTTCCTCCTCCCAGTCCATCACTGAAGGAAGTCGGGCCAGAAACTCAAACAAGGCCAGAACCTGCAGGCAGGAGCTGAAACAGAGGCTGTGGAGGGATACCACTTACTGGCTGGCTCCTCATGACTTTACCAGTCTTTTTCCTTATGACAGCCAGGACTACAAGTACGAGACAAGTACCACCTACAGTAAGGTAAGCCCTTCCACATAATTCACTAAGAAAAGGTACCACAAACTTATTCATAGGTCACTTGATGGGGATATCTTCTTATTTGAGTGTCCCTCTTCCAAAATTGGACTATGTCAGTTGACATAACTCATCCGCACGGTGCATTGAGAATAAAAGTATTCTTTGAGTGTGTGCTCATTCACGACTATTTGAAAGCTTTAAGAACAGAAATATATTTGAATAAAACCTCTCCCCAAATGTGCAATTGACAATAACTGAAGTTTCTCTTGTCACCTTTGTACTGTGCCCTAGTCTGGCTCTATACTGAAACCCTTCCCTTTGTCCTCAGGATATTTTCAGAGTTCCACCCCTTCTCAGGCCTCCACTGATGCCACACTTACCCAGACCACTGCAGTCTCCAGTGTGAGCTCATCGACACCTGCATCCTTTTCTGTAGAATACTCAGACATCTGTTTAAAATTTTAATCTAAGTTACTTCTTGACTAAATATCACCAATGGTTTTGCTTTTTCCTCATGGGGAGATATGCAGTAGTCATAAGTCTCTTTCCAAGTGCTTCCTTGTCTGGTATCCCTGCCCAGTTTACTTACTTGAAGACACAGTAGTCGTGCCTGCCCTTGAAGACTCAGGCAAGCCTTTGTAAGTCTTGTCTTCTCTGTGACTTTTACCTTAACTATTTCTAAGCTGCAGCCTCTTACCCTTCCTTTCACCATCTAGGCAGCTCTGAGTAATTTTTGTTCATATAATTGTATGTAACTGTGATCACCTTTATTCTGAAGGTTATGTGTTCAAGATCCATAGTGGTTTCCTGAAATAAACTACAAACAGGATAAAATATATTAGTGTTTATGTGTGTGTGTGTGTGTGTGTGTGTGTGTGTAGACATATATATGTACATATAAACACAATAGTTTTCCTGTATGTACATTCTAATAATTAAAATGATTATAAATTACTACATATGCTGAGGGATTTACAGTACTTGATATAAAATTGAACAATTCCAAAAATAAATAGTAAAATTATAGAAATGTAGTACATTTGCTTCTAAAATTGTCCATTTAATGTTTTCTAACCATTGTCAACAATTGATAATTGAAACGACAAAAACTGAAGATAAGAATAAATAGTATTAAGGTAGCTTTGATTTTAAAAATATAAATGCACACACATATGAAATCCCTGACATTTATGGCAGAATATGGTTCATAATCCATGATGTTTATTTCTTACTTTCATTCCTGTTACTACTATTCTCTGTTCTATAATTTCCCCATCCTTTCTCACCTCTCTCTGTCTGTCTGTCTCTCTGTCTGTCTCTCTCTATCCCTTCCTCCTTTTCTTCCTCCCTTGCATCCTCACATATTGTCCTTTCCTCTTCCTCTCTGTCTCCACTTTCTTCTCTATCCTTCCGTTCTCGCTTTCTTATCCAACAATACAGAACAGGAGCTGGGTGTTCTGAATACATAAATATGAATATTAGGGCTTCTTCTTCATATACTTCAGAGTTTCAATCTAGAAAATTAAAATAAAATTTGCATATATTGTACCATGAAAGACGTGCATGCTTTGTTCGTAAACATGAGGGTGAGCTAGGTATGAATTATGGGCATTACTCCCTGATCTACATATTTCCTCTTTGTGTTATTTTTCATTGTTTTATTATAATTTTATTCTTTAAGAACCCCATCTTATCTCAGATCTTTCTTTAGCCAGCTTCCTAACACTCAATTTTATACTCTTTTTCTATATTTAAAAAAAAAAAGCATAAAGTACGATTTCTACTGTCTGACCACTGAGCTTGGAGCCACTATGTTATACTTTGTGTACTTCTATTGAAGAAAACTGATTTTCCCTCTCCCAGGATCTGGCAATTGCAAAAAGATTCTTAACTAGGGGTGGGACTTCAAGTTCACCTCCCTTCCTCTGTGATGGAATGTTTTGTTAGGTTTGAGCTTGTGCAGGCCTTGTGCGTGATGTCACACTCTCCATGTGTTGATATGTGCATTTGTCCTGTCGTGTCGGGAAAATGCTGTTTCCTTGAAGACATTCACTATCTCAGCCCTTTACGAGCTTTCTACCCCCTTTTATGCATATGTCTGAGCCATGAGGGGAAATGTGTGATACAGAATTCCCATTTAGGGCCAAGCATTCCAAAGTCCCTTATTCTTTATATGTCAACCAGTTGTGGGTTTCTGTGTTAATTTTCATTTTAATCCTCTGCAAGAAGGAACTTCACTGCTGAAGGTACATGATACACTTATTTATGGGTGTAGCAATGGGCCCTTAGGGGTTATTTTATTGGTATTGTCATTTAGCAGAATAATAGTAGTAAGTTTTCCCTTAGGCTCATGATATATATATAGCCTTGGGTTCTTGGCCACATTTGTAGTGTCAGTATGAACTATATTTTATATTGAATCCAATAAAAAGTGCTTATTAATTTCTACAATATTCATTCAACTATTGCACAAATGATCATATCTTATAGTCAGGTAGTTATCATAGACTGAAGTAATTATAAGTGAGATTGGTGATTTCTTTTCTCCTATGGTAGCATCTATAGCATATGAATGCTATACAGTAGGAGTGAAACTTCCACTTCAGCGCTAGATAGATTTCTTCATGTTTTATGGCTAAGATATGTGGTTTCCTCAACTAGAGGTTCATATGGTCAAGTTTTGGAAGTTAACTAATAGCATTGGCCTGTCACATTATGTAAGGTCTATGGGACTCCATTGGCTTATAACTCAAAAATGATATAACCCATTTCTGATACTAAGGATTTTATTTGGTATCATATTATGTCTAATTGGAGTACAATCCCCCATAATATTCTCATTTTATTTATATGCTTTTATGTGTATATACTTTAAGAAGTGTCTACAGTGTTGGGCTATCGTATGGTGTTCCAAAACATCTTTTGTGTTAATTCTTTCTCCCCACAGTCCTTCTTGTACCCTGCTTTCCTATCCCAGTACTTTATACTTACTTTCTAATTCTTCCATATTCTTTTATAACACTATGTACAATTTTCCCATCCTTGGAAGAAACTCACTTCCACCCACAGTCCTTTACTAGTTCCCTGAACTCTGTATGTATTCTAAATAACTCACACATGACAAAGATAAAAATTAACATCCACATGTGAGATAGAACACTTAATGTTTGTCTTTTGGGTTTCTACTATTAAAACTATCAAGTGATATATTTTTATCATATTCCTTTCCTCCCCCAACTCTTCCCAGATTGCCCCACCTTCCTAGCCATCCAAAATGATGTCCTTTGTCTCTCAAATGATCATTAATTAAGCAATTAAAATTAAAACCCCAAGTGAAAACAAACAAAAACATTAAAAGGTTAAAAAAAAAAAAAACAAATGAAGGTGAAACAATAAGAACAGCAAAAAGCATTAAAAAACTATGGAGTTTGTCTTGTGTTGGCCAACTACTCTTGAGAATGGGGCTTGCCCCATAGTGTAGTTGGTATACCCTTTAAACACATTTAGGAGTATAATGGAAAGTTCTGATTTCCTCATAATTGATTTATATAATTTAGCTGTCAGTCCTTCAGATCTGGAAATATATAAGCACGTAAAGTTGACATTGAGGGCCCGTTGGCTTATATTTAATAAATACACTGAGTTCAACACTTAGGAGTGAAATATTATAGAAACACCTTCCAGTACATATAACCAGATATTTTTCATATCATTTTTGTACATCACAGATTTTAAAATCTAGAAAGCAAACAGAAGGTAAGTTTGAGGATCAGCATCAATAATCAGTCTTATTTTGGGAATTTTCAGAATTTTACTTTTAATTTCATCTAATTGTCTTTACCTTAATGTATAACACTAATATCTGCTTAGAGTTTAAAAATAGGTGTTTAAATATTTGTTACAATGTTATCTTGTGTGTGTGTGTGTGTGTGTGTGTGTGTGTGTGTGTGTGTGTGTGTTTGTGTGTATGTGTGTGTACATGTGTCTCTACATTCTGGAGCTTGCTTGTGGAAGTCACAAGACAGCTTTCCTGAATTGATATTCTCCTTCACATAATTAGTTCCAGAAATTCAGCTGAAGTCATCAAGCTTAGGAACACATGCCTTTACCCACTGCACCTTCTCCCTCCTACACACATACTTAGCTTTAGAAGAGAAAGTATGCGATCCCTGTATGATTGTTTACTGAATATCAAATCACTCCACTAACTTAGAGCCTTGTGTCATTCCTCAGTTAGTTCTGCCATCTTGCAGTTCTAAACTTGATGTTTCCCCAACCTTAAGTACCCTTTTCTTCTTATGCAAAGGAGAGTGAGAAACTAAAGAAGCAAATATAGCAAAACTAAGATGCAGGGCTTGTTTCCTTCCCTGCTCACCCTCTACGTCTGGCCTTTCATGGCTGAACTTGTAGGTATTTCCTCACATTTTAACATTTCTTTGCTGTTCATGTGTAGAATCCCCCTCCTCAACACAGCCTGTGTTGGTATGACCCCTGGCCTCACATCCACCAGATAAATGATAACATTTTTTATCCCCTCGTACTTGCTGTGTCAGCACCATCCAATGCCAATTTCCACCCCTGCTTCTGGAAGCCTTTTCTTTCCTTTGTTACAGGATGCAACAGCCATCTGTTTTTCCTCTGTGAATCCTTCTCCAATGTCTCCCTCTATAAATGTATTTTTATTACCCAGCTGCTAAATCCTTGAGTTAGTAACAACTTTCTTTCAAGCTTCCTTCTTTCTTCTCTGCAGTCCTGTGTGATCTTATCCATATTTGGAGTTTGAATTACTGCTTGTCAGTTTATTCAGATGATTCTCTAGGCCACCCCGAGCACATGTATCTTTTAACTCTAATGTGGCCTGTGTGACATTTGGAGAGGATTTCAAATGGTTAATGGCATAACCAAAGTTAAAGTTTTTACTTTTTTCATATGTATCTCCTTCTAAAGACACCTAACATGGTGGCTTTTGTGCTCCCTGGTTAGTGGATCATACCACCACCTACCTTAAGGCTACTTCTATATAAAAAGCAGTCCTTTTTCCTCATCTTACATCAAAGTACTTTTGAATTTCCCCAGTAAACATCTTTCAAATCCACAAATCTTGCCTTATCTTAAATCCCACCTTTACATAATTTTTCATGGACTACTGAACATTAATAGCTGGCGAAATCACGTCCCTTATATTTTTCCTTAGGGGACAACACCATAGATTTTTCAGAAGTAAACTTTACAGTATCCTACTTTTTCTCTTAAATATATACTCATCCCATTCCTTTTACCCCCTATCTCCAAGAGGATGTCCCCCACAGGCCTCCCCACTCCCTGGGGCCTCGAGTCTCTTGAAAGCTAGGCACCTCTTCTCCCATTGAGGCCAGACCCAGAACTTCTCTGCTATATATGTGTCAACGGGCCTCGGAGCAGCTCCTGTATGCTGTCTGTTTGGTGGATCAGTGACTGAGAGATATCAGGGGTTCATGTTAGTTGAGACTGCTGGTCTTCCTCTGGGGTCGCCCTCCTCCTCAGCTTCTTCCAGCCTTTCCCTAATTCAACCATAGGGTTCCCCAACTTCTGTCCATTGGTTGGGTGTAAGTATCTGCTTCTGTCTCAGTAAGCTTCTTGTTGGGCCTCTCAGAGCACAGCCATGCTAGGCTCTTGTCTGTAAGCACACCATAGCATCAGTAATAGTTTCAAGCCTTGGAGCCTTCTCTTGAGATGAATCTCAAATTGGGCTGGTCACGGGACTACTTTTCCTTCAGTCTCTTGTCCGTTTTTAGCTCTGCAGTTCTTTTAGACAGAAACAATTCTGGGTCAGAATTTTTGACTGTGGGATGGCAATCCCATCCCACCATTTGATGCACTGTCTTTCTACTAGAGGTGGATTCTATGAGTCCCTTCTTCCTACCGTTGGGCATTTCATCTAAGGTCTCTCCCTTTGAGTCCTAAAAGTCTCCCACCTCCCAAGTCTCTGGTACTTTCTAGAGTGTCCCCCCACCTCCCACTCCACAAGGTTGCATATCTCCATTTATGCTGATGGCCCTTGGAGTTTCTCTGCCCTCCCCCCATACCTGAGCATGTTCCTCTTTTCCCTTCCTCCTCCCCTCGCCCATCCAGGTCCCTCCTTCCCTCTGCCTCCCTCTCAAGTGGGATTGAATCATCTTCACATGGGCCCTTCTGCTTGTTAACCTTTTTGAGTTCTGTGGATTGTATCTTAATATTCTGTATTTCTGTATCCTTAGGGGATATGGGACTGTTTAGATAGTTTACTTGATCTTGATTTAACTTTAATACGTCTTATCTTTCCAGAAAATCATCCATTTCATCTAGAATTTACAGTTTTGTTGAGTACAGGCTGTTGTAGTAAGATCTGATGGTCTTTTAATTTCCTCAGTTTCTGTTTTTATGTCTCCGTTTTCATTTCTGATTTTGTTAATTGGAATACTATCTCTGAGCTCTTTAGCTAGTTTAGCTAAGGATTTGTCTCAAAGAACTAGTTTTTGATATTATTCATTATTTGTATCATTCTCTTTGTTTCTACTTGGTTGATTTTGGCCCTGACTTTGACTACATCCTGCCTTCTGCTTCTCTCGGGTGTGTTTGCTTCCTTTTGTTCTAGGGCTTTCAGATATGCCGTTATGTTCCTAGTGTAGGATCTCTCCAGTTTCTTTAGGAGGAGAGTAAGTAAATCTTCCTCTTAGCACTGCTTTCATTGTGTTCTGTGTGTATGCTGTGTCATCATTTTCATTGAATTCTAGGAAGTCTTTAATTTCTTTATTTCCTCTCTGATCAAGTTATCCTTGAGTAGAGAGTTGTTCAGTTTCTGTGGGTATGTGGGTTTTCTATTGGTTTTGTTGTTGTTGTTGTTTTTGAAGTCTAGCCTTAGTACGTGGTGATCTGATAGGATGCTTGGGATTATTTCAATCTTCTTGTATCTGTTGAGGCTTATTTTGTGACTGATCATTTGGTCAGTTTTGGAGAAGTTACCATGAGGTGCTGAGAAGAAGGTATGTTCTTTTATTTTAGGGTGAAATGTTCTGTATATATCTGCTAAATCAATTTGGTTCATTACCTCTATTAGTTTTACTGTGTCTCTGTTTAGTTTCTGTTTCAATGACCTGTCTATTGGTGAGAGTGAAGTGGTGAAGTCTCCCACTATTGTTGTGTAGGGTTCAATGTATGTTTTGATCTTTATTTTTTATTAAAATAAAGCTAGCTGTGCCTCAGTCAGCTATTCTTGCAATATTTAAAGGTGGTTGATTATTACAAAATTGGGGAAAGATTTTTATAAGATATAAAAATCTAATCATAACAAAGAAAAGATTCAATGCTAGGATATTAAATCAGAAGCTACACATGGAAAACCTTTTCACTTTGTTGAAGGTGAGACACAGTGCAGTAACTGAGAGCATTGGTGTCCTAGAGATGACACAAGTACAGACCATAGGATCTTAACTGCCTGCAATGCTTTCAAACATTCTGCCATCCCATGGTTTGACTTCTGCCTAATTGTCTTACATCTCGACAGAGTATAGTAACTCCAGAACCTCTCCAGGGATACAGCTTTTTAGATGCCAGTGAGTTTGCTGACATGTAACAGAAACTCATTCACTCAATTCTTCACCTATTGGCACATATTAACACAATGACTGTTTATTTCCACTTTGTTCTGTGAAGTGCAACCATTCTTTCAAGTGGTTTGGTTGCTGTATTCACTCATTTAAGGTCAGTCATATGTGCGCAGTGACATAATGCAGTAAGTATTATCTCCTAGTATTTTTTGAGTTTTGAATCCCCTTTAGTTTCCATTGCAATGCTATGCCCATCAAATCACAAAGAACAGTACATTCCAGGTCATGCTCTTCTATTTGTGGATTGTATGAGATAGTACATATCATTTGATATATTTGCCTTTAATTCACTTGTCTAAAAACATAAAATAAAGGCATTGAATCATTGATCCCTAAGTTTACATATGGACTTAACCATTTCTAAATAATTTATCATTATTAATACAGGAAATTGTTGATTCACATCTTACATGCAAAGAATAGGTTAAACATGGCATAACTATAAGTCTACTTAATTTCTAAACAACTCATCAAACCTTACTGAGGAAATGGAAAATGTAATGTCTATCTGAAAGAGTTTACAGCCATAGAATGACCAACTCTGAGACAAATTTATCAATTTCCTTTAATAATCAAACAAAACTGCCTTTCCTATTTGTAAGGTGGTTTTACTTGATACATAGATAGATTATAGGCATCTAAATTGATACATAGATAGATACATAGATATGTAGATACATACATAGATACATAGATGACAGATATAGACAGACAGACAGATCCACTATAACCTATACTCAGAGAGTTTGGCTGACTTACAAAGGGTTTACCTTTGCCTCTCATATTGTGGCAAATTAATTTAAGCTCTCTCTTTGCCTAAACCTTTGGCCACATTTACACAACAGAAAGAAGGAAATGGGGAAGTCAATGAATAGGAAGCTAAATATTTCTGAGATATTTGAAAGTATCACGAAGTTTTATACTAACTGTCCTAAATCAAAGAAACACTGAATTCTTGAAACAAGAACAGGTCTCTTAGGTATAGAATATAACCCCATGTTAGTTTTTAAAAGTAAATTCCTGTGAGTTTTTCTAATATATTGTGAAGAAAAATCATGGTCAGAATTTAAAACAACATTCCCCATCCTTACTCTGATGACATGCAAATAAAAAGACAATTGATTTCTATAATGTTTGATAATGTTTACACCTAAACTGGTACTTGGTTAAAACCAAGAAATTAATAATCATGAAGCATCCTAAATAAGTGAAAATAGGAACGGAACATGATCCACAATTTTAAAAGGCAACTGGACAAGCATTTAAGTAATTCTTAGTGAATAGTTTTACAGTTAGGTTAGGCCCACATAAAACTTCACAGAAATCAGACAAGAAATACAACATTAATATAAAACACAGAGAGGTATTTTATTGGTAATCTGTATTTCAAATAACATCTCTACCTAAGGTGTATTTTCAATATTTTTAATAAAATATAATTCAATCTGTCTTCAATAACTTTGTGTTTTATACTGGCACTTTTTAGGAAAGAACTATATGAGATATAAAAAAAAGAAACTTTAGAGGTGAACAAAGGGTGCCAGTTGACCAGAATGCCTTTTAGTTATCACTGGTCAGTATTTTATGAATGAAAGCTACTGAGAACCAAGTGCCATCCTAAACATGCCCCAAAATACAGACAAGAGAAAACCATGTATTCAAAAGTAATCAGGTCATCTTTCAATTCAGAGGATGTTCACAAATTAATGGCAAAGAAAACAACCTATTGTGGGGTAAGATAATTTCATCTGTGTTCATACATTGTGTCAAATGTCAAGAAAAAAATGTCTAGGAAATTATATGGTTATGCACACTTACAAACAAATTTGTGTATCAAATTTCCAGTGTGTAAATACTTATGAGTTTCACTGAGGACATTCCATATAATACAACTGTAATAACTGCTGACAAAGTCATGATAGTTTTGAATAGTTATGTAAGCAAACACTCAACTGTAGATCATATCATGACATGCTAATGAAGTTTGAGCCATATATTGACCATAAGGACAAGGCTTGGCCTATAGTTGTTTGTTTTTGGTTAGAATGTCTAACTTGATTTGTTTGAGTTTTTAAGAGTCAAAGACTGAGATAATTAAAATTGAGTAGATTTGAATTTAAATGCATGCAATCAGTAAATGATACTCTCTAGAATGAATCTTTAGCTTGCAATACTAATTTTGGATTTTCTGACTCTAACTGAAGAGAAGATTTTCATCTTTGAAAGGGAAGAAACAATGATATTTTCAACTATCCAGTGCATAGTTTTAATTATTTTTCTTTTCATGTGTATTCTTCATTATCAAATCTCTCAAAATATGATAGAATTTATACTCCACTCCACCAGATAGTTGCTGCTAACTATCTGATTCCAATTATCCAGTTCCAACAAGTATTAATCAAATAAATCACGGACCTATTTTTTTTTTTAATTTTATCCTACTATATCACATGGAAAATCTTGGGTGAATGTAAAGAGTATATATGCATGAGTGTTGTGTGTGTGTTTATATTTTCTCTTTATATTCTCTCCTTATTAAAGTACGAAATTCTCAGTTCTTTTGTTTGTTTGTTTGTTTTAATGTCTAGGCAAGACAAAAGCTTATTCTTGATTAAGAGGGTACTCTTAGGAGAGTGAACACTCACTTGATTTTATTCTACCTCAGGTAGTAAGTGTGTCTGTTCCCCATTGACTGAGGCCCAACCTCTTCATCTTATGGTATTGACTAGTCTTTAAAAGATTGACACACAAGAAATTAAGGAGGAAGAAGATTGGTGTCACTGTTCCTTGGATATATAGCAATGAGGACTTTGTATAATAATATGTTTTGTCTTACCAAGTAGAATAATTAAAACATTTGTATAAAAACAAGGAGGGAGAAATTATAAGATTCAAACTGGGCTGGAGAAATGGGTCATCAGTTAAGAACACTGAATGCTTTTCCAGAGGTCCTGAGTTCAATTCCCAGCAACCATGTGGTGGCTCACAACCATGTGTAGTGGGATCCGATGCTCTCTTCTGGTGTATCTGAAGACATCAACAGTGTACTCATACAAATAAAATAAATAAATCTTTTAAAAAATGCAAATTCCATGCCCTGAGCATGTTTATAATATTTGATAGAAAAAAACTCATATTCAATATTTCTTATAAATGCCCCCCCCTTATTTTAAGCATTCTTTTCTACAAACTCGTTAAGAGGTTTGCTCTTGTCCTTCCTAACTTGGAGTATGAAACTGCAATAGAGAGGGAAAAGGTTGATTAGTACTATTTGACTCAGATCCTTACTCAGATCTCTAGGACAACAATTATTCATTCCTCCAATTTAAGTTGAGCCCACATTTCCAGGTGTGATCTCTTGGCCAGAAGATTGGCCTGGCACCATTGAGATGGTAGATCTGCACCTAGGCCAGAGATTCACCCTCTTGACCAAGGGGGAATTTTCTTTTGATAAGACCTCATCACTACTTTAAAATACCACCTTCCTAAAGAGAGAACCAACCCTAATACTGTTTAGGAAGAAGACAAGAGATCACAATTCTTCAAACATTATTGGCCTCTTTGACCTTTAGCAAAAATGAAGCAGCCAACAATACTCAAGGACATTTCTGGATTTTAGTCAAAAAATTGATTGCTTTTCTTTGTAGTCTTTCTACTCTAAACTCCGTGGCCAGTCCTCCCTCCTGTTCTCATCCCTCTTCTCACTGAGGAGGAAATCCCAACTGCCTTTATAGGTTTGTGGTGGCAGCTTGATATGGTTTCTTTCACCTGAATTTAGGTACTGATGATATTTGGTTTATACCCATCCAGAGAGCCTATCTAAAGACCGTAATGTAGGAAGAAAGGATGTCCTTGATTGGTGTTTAGAAAGAGATGTTAAAATATCCAGATCAAAGTACATTAGAATTGTCCTTTATGTTAATCTGATAATTGACTTCTTCAATGTACACATTCGATAGCCAAGACTTTACAATTGTATTATTTTGAACATTAGTAATCCATAAAATATTGTCACATAAAATAATTTTATGAATGATATAAACTTACAGTTGTAATTTCACCTCTCTGTTTTGTAATAACAATAAGATTTTGGTATCAAAAATAAATTCTTTACAATGGAATATAAAAAGAGGCATTTCCATTTAAAACTCTCTAAATGTCTTGATAAGAATATTAATTTATTCTGAGGCTGGGAAGCATTTAAAAATAGAGATCAAATTATCAACACATTCTTCACATTTTAGCATGGCACACATAATTGAAAATCTGAAAAGTATAATTTCACTTAAGCTCATTTGACCCAAATATCTTTACATTTTCTCTCAACTAATAGTTTGCTATCTGTGTTTCACTATTTTCTTACTTCCACATAGAACAAATTAGATATATGTGATTCAAATTGCTTATGGGTTATAAATCTGTTACTTATGAAAATAGTCAAAGTCAGTAACGATGCAAAAAGGAAGTATTTAACCAAGTTGTGCTGGTATGAAAAAAAGTATGAGATCACTTAAATGCATCAGTGAAATGAGAAATGAGAAAAAAATCAGTTAAAATAATGGAATCTTTCAGCCCAGGCACACTTTTCTGTAGAGTAATTTTATCATGATTATTTTAGATTCTTCCTCATGGAAACACTTATCTATATTCATTGAAAGAAAAGCCAACCACATTATTTGTAGGGCCATGGTTTATTCATATTTATTTTTCCATTTTATTTTGGGTCCATTGATTTTTCTTGCCTGCAGTGTTTCCTCCTAACATCCTATCACAGCAGATGTTTGAAACACAAGATCATCATATAATGAATTTGCTGCTTGTCTTTAAAACTATAAAGATAAATAATTATATTACCAAAGAAAAACTACATATTTTGTGTAGATGTATAAGCTGGGTGACATATTAATAGAAGCTACATTTCTCTAGCCTCAGAATGGTAGTCAGATTCTAAATGGAATGAGGCTTGATTTTCCTGGCTTCCCATTTTCACAGATACTCATGAGTTAGCAGTGCTCACAGGATAACAGATAGAAACACAGTTAGTTGTGTTATAGAAAAATATACATTACAGAAGTCATCAGATGTGACTAAATAAGTGGCTTGGGGATAATGATTCTAAAAATGATTCTAATATTTCCTAAAACACATTAATCAATAGCATAAAATGTGGATTTTTATAGATAACACAAACCTGTACTCAGAAAGTGAATCTTGTCACTAGAATAATAGCAGTTCTGTAGTGCTTACACCAAGATTGTAATTAAACAACTTATTGGCTTTACATCCAGATCACAGCTTCCCCTCCCTCCTCTCCTCCTAGTCTCTCCCTCTCATCTCCCCTCCTCCAGTACCCCCCTTTCTCCTCAGAGAAAGGGAGGGTTCCCATGGATATCAACCTACCTTGGCATATCAAGTTGCATTAGGTCTAGCTGTATCTTCTCCTGTTGAGAATTGACTAATTACCCCAGTTAGGAGAAAGAAATCCAAAGGCAGGCAGCAAAGTCAAAGACATCCTCTGCTCTTGCTGTTAGAGGCCCTATATGAAGAAGACCAAGATGCACATCTTATATGTGTAGGGAGCCTAGGTGTACCCCATGTATGCTCTTTGGTTGGTGGTTCAGTTTCAGTAAGCACTTATGGCCTGAGGTTAGTTGATTCTGTAGGTTTTCTTGTGGTATATGTGACATCTCTGGCTCCCTAAATCCACTAATCATGGATATTGTAAGATAATTTAATTGGACAAGCTCCTGAAATATTTCTAATGCTTTATCTTACACATTTTAATTTTTTGAGAATTTCCTTCATGCATATTATATTTCTATGATATTTATTATCCCTGTCCCCCTCCAACTGATCCTGTACCCATGTAACATCACTCTCAAAATCTTTTTATATTATTATTTTTACAGAGAGAGAGAGGAGAGAGAGAGAGAGAGAGAGAGAGAGAGAGAGAGAGAGAGAGAGAGAGAATGAATCAGTATATAGCTGACCTCTGGCCTCTGGGGTTAGATAACCTGACAGGGCTCTTGACCATGGAGAAGTCAGATTCTCATCTAGCTGTGAGGCCTAATGAGAGTTCTTTTCAATCTGTATTAACGTATCAACTGGTATTGGCATTATGCAGGTCTTGTTTAGGTAACCACATTGTTCACATTTCATGGTTGCAGCTTCCCTGTCATAAAATATAGAAGACATTATCTTGCAGGACAAGCCTGATCCTATGGCTCAATCTTATTTCTCTATTTTCCAAAATGTTCTCTAAGTCTTAGGTATAAGGTTTGAATAATAGATGGATCCATTTGTGCTTAACATCACAAATCAGTTGTTACTATGTTTTGATCAACTGTAATTTTGTGTAATGGTCTCCATAGTCTTCAAAGGAAGCCCTGGGTTTTTGTTTTGTTTCATTTGTTTGTTTGTTTGATAAGGGATGAAAGCTACACTTATCTTTGGGTTAATAGATGAGGTATTAGAATGCAGTTAGAAATTATGCTTTTATAGTAGATTATCTTATGGGATCCAAGATTTCACCAAATACAGTTACTCAGCTAAATTTAGCATAGCAAGCATGAGTTCCCCACTATTGAGAGGGCCTTTGTTCAGTTAGACAGCTGTAAAGTAACCCTAGATGTTAACTGTCACTGTTGCAGCATTGGGAATATCTTGCTGGCTGATCATTGATGAGTTCATAGGCTTTATAGCTTACTAGTGCTATTGATTATTTCCTTCCTTGGCAGCTCACACAGTACCCTCAGATGCATGGGAGCTAGTCCTTAAGCTGGAGGCTCCCAGATCAATTCCAATTCAGTTCTAAGTTTTATGTAGAAAGTCAGTGGCGTATTTTGCAAGAGGGTGTCACCATAACCTCAGGGGATAGCAAGAGTCATTGCATGGAAGAACTTGGGAACAAAACATAAACACCAAATTTTCAATTTATAGGGAATACAGTAAAGAATCATAGGTCAATGATATAGACATGATTTTCAACGGATCATTAAAGATAACTTTCCCAAATTAAAGAAAACATATCCATGCATGTATAAGAAGCAAAATGAACACCAAACAAATATGACCAGAAAAAAAACCTCACAACATATAATGAACCAGTAGATATACAGAACAAAGACAGTGTAATGAAATTTACAAAAAAAAAAAAAAAAAAAAAGTCACAAGTCACATATGAAAGAAAACCCATTAGAATAAGATCTTATTTTTCCAAAGAAGCATTTTAAAGCCAGAGGAGTCTGGGACAATTGACACTTAAGTTCTAAAAGACCTTGAATGCTAACTAAAACTACTGAACCCAGCAATGCTGTCATAATTGAAAGAAAAAGAAAATATTTCCATGATATGAATAGACCAGAAGAATCTATAGTCATCAAACAACTCTAGTAATGAATGCTGAAAGCAGTTCTTTGGACCAACAAGAAGAATGCACAAAGTAAAGAAATTTTAGAAATAAAGCAAAAGAAGGTACAATTATTGGTAAAATGCAAAGAGAAATAACAACACACAGAGAGAAACATTCCAACAATCAACACATATCTTTAAATAATATTAATACCTTCAACTCCCCAGTGAAAAGAGAAAGTTTAATTGAATGTATCAAGAAACAAAATCTTTTATTGCCTACAAGAAATTCACATTATGTTCAAGAATAGATGCTACCTTGGGATGAAAGAATGGAAAAACTATTCAAAGCAAGTGGGACTAAAAAGCAAGTTGGTATCATAATCTTAGCATCTTATAAAACTGACCTCAACCTACCACTAATAGGAAGAGACACAAAGGACACTTCATCCCAATCAAGAGAATAATTAACCAAAAAGTTACTATGATGCTAAACATATATACATACATTAATCCGCATGCACACAATTTGATAAAAATAATGCTGCTACACTTTAATATATGGATTAACTCCAGCTCGGAATAGTTTTTACTTAACAGAAACTATATGTTGAATTGCTGTTTTTACAGTCCTTACTTTATTTACTAGATCATTGCATTACAAAGTGACATAAGCCTGCACATGTATACAAAAAAATTCCAAGGAATAAAATCCATATTAACACTCCACTCTCAGTAAGGCATTACTTCTGTTGAGTTTATTTTCTCTTCTTTTCCTTTTTATTTTATTTTTTGACACCATCCTGGTTTTCATACCAAGTTCCAAACTACTCAGGGTTAAACACTTAGACTCTTTCTCTAAAAAGAAAGGCAAGCTAGGTGTATTATTGTAATCTCAGTGCTCGGGAACCAGAGGCAATAGGATCTCTGCTAACTCAAGGCCAATCTAGTCTACAAATGTGTTCCAAGACAGTAAGGTCTAATATCCAAACCCTATCTTTAAAAGGAAAAAAAAAAGGCAAAATTAAAACTTTGAAACTTAGAAAGGTAAAAACAAAAAAATGTCAGTAGTAGAGATACATCGTAAGAAATGTTAAGTTCTTCAGAAAGAAGGAAAACTGCATCTATACAAAGGAATTAAAAATACTACAAACAGACTGGAGAGATCACTCAGCAATGAACTGTGTTGCCTACTATTCCAGAGGACATGGGTTTGATTCTCAGCACCCATATGGCAGCTTACAACACTCTGTAACTCCAGTTCCATGGGATCAGGTGCCCTTTTCTGGTCTCTGTAAACACGCATGTGGTGCACAGATATACATGCAGATGAAACACCCATCTGTACATATAAAATTTAAAAATATAAAAAAAGTAAATGCTGTAAAATGGGGCTGGAGCACTTGTTGCTCTTCCAAATGACCTGAGTTTGGTTCCCAGCACCCATGTGGTGGCTCAGAGCCCTCTGTAACTCCAGCTCTAGGGTATCTGAACACTTTTCGGACCTCCATGGAAGTTGCATGTTTGTGGAATACTCATACACATAAATGACATCAAGTAAAATAAATACTGTAAACAGGGTGATATGGATAAGTGTCTTCCCCTTTTTAAATAGAATTTCATAACCAGTAAAATACTAGAGCTGTTGTTATACATGATTATGGCTGATAAGCAAATATTTAAAATTTATAAATTCCATAACTAAATCTAAAACTTCTTACTAATAAGGATAAAAAGGAAAAACTCGTAACAGTATCTAGGAAATTATGACATGGAGTAGGGGGATATCAATTTACAATACTACACCAGATTTCTTATATCTATGATAGAAATCAAGTACCACTTAGAGTGACTTAACCTTTTGAGTTTTATGTTTTGAAGTTCATGTCAGTAAGTCTCTTCTAGGAATAAAAATTCAGAGCACACTAGAATAAAAGACCTTGTTAATCGTATTAATGCTAATAATTTCATGCACTGTCACGAAACTAATTGTGTATGTAAATTAGGACATAGTAATCATAGACAAAACACTACCCTCTATTACCTAGGATCATACTAGACTTAACCTTACGTTTTTAACCATAATTTGTTCAGTGGCCTGGGTTTTCTTTTTACCTGCTAGTCAGTCATTCTCCAAAAGAATGAATATAAAGGACATAATTTATCGCAATTAAGCTTAATTGGCTCTTAGTCTCTGTTCAGTAGATGCTAAGAACAGAGACAGCCTGAAGAGCAATTCCTGGTACCCAAAAGGTAAAGTTTAGGGTCATTTTCTATAATATTATGTAATAGATATTATCTAATCACCATATTAAAAGAAACATTAAAATCTAAACATTCTATAAAATGGTGTGTCTTCCAGATATATTTACAGATATATACATACATAGCATATATATTATATACATATTCATATACTACATATATGTATTTATACATACACACATATGCATCTCAGCTTCTTTCCCCATTCTTCCCTTGTCATATTTCCCCCTTGTCTCTCAGTTGTCATACCTCATGCACAGATAGAAGGGTTTTTGTTATTAACCAGCAGGCTGCAACCAAGTGAATGAGCTAAGAGGAATAAGACTATGTCCTGCATAACAAACAATCTGCACACACAAATACCTCTCAAGTTTTATGTGGGATATACAAAAAAGGTTTGTATGATGAGGAAAAAATGTGATGAAACAGTCTACTGAAATGTTTCCCAAGTGTCCTTTTGGGAAGACTACATTCATCTTCCAGAGTCTACTAAAAGAAGAAAATAATCCTTGTAGGTTAGCAATATTGAAAGCCCTTTCCAGAATTGATAAAAACAAAATTATTGCTGTGTACATGATGCTGAGACCATGTGCCATGACAGTGATCACAGTGTTTCTAGAGTGCTGAAGATCAAGAGCAAATGATGAAACAAGCTCTGGGATAAGTACTAGGGGCGTCCCCAGTCACAGGAGATAAATTGTGAAAAGCAACATAGAGCAAACCAGCAGCCAGCCTCAAACTAAATGGAGAGAAACTTGAAGCAATCCCACTAAAATCAGGGATGAGACAAGGCTGCCCACTCCCCACCTATTCAATATAGTACTTGAAGTCCTAGACAGAGCAACCACACAACAAAAGGAGGCTAAAGGGATACAAATTGGAAAGGAACACGTCAAAATATCACTATTTGCAGACGATATGATACTGTGCTTAAGTGACCCCCAAAAATCCACCACACAACTCCTAATCTTGATAAACAACATCAGCAAAGTGGCTGGAAATAAAATTAACTCAAACAAATCAGTGGTCTTCTTCTACTCAAAGGATAAACAGGTTGAGAAAGAAATTAGGGAAATGACACTTTTCACAATAGTCACAAATAATATAAAATACCTTGGGATGACTCTAACCAAGCAAGTGAAAGATCTGTATGACAAGAACTTCAAGTCTCTGAAGAAAGAAATTGAAGAAGATCTCAGAAGATGGAAAGATCTCCCATGCTCATAGATTGGAAGGATTAATAAAAAATGGCCATCTTGCCAAAAGCAATCTACAGATTCAATGCAATCCCCATCAAAATTCCAACACAATTTTTCATAGAGTTAGAAAGAGCAATTTGCAAATTCATTTGGAATAACAACAACAACAAAAAAAAACCATCAGGATAGTGGAAAACTATTTTCAACAATAAAAGAACTTATGGGGGAATCACCATCCCTGACCTCAAGCAGTATTACAGAGCAATAGTGATGAAAAAAAAACTGTATGGTATTGGTACAAAGACAGGCAGGTAGATCAATGAAATAGAATTGAAGACCCAGAAATGAACCCAAATACCTATGGTCATTTAATCCTTGACAAAGGAGCTAAAACCATCCAGTGGAAAAAAGACAGTATTTTCAACAAATGGTGCTGGTTCAACTGGTGGTCAGAATATTCACATTGATGCATATTTATCTCCTTGTACAAAGCTCAATTCTAAGTGGATCAAGGACCACTATATAAAACCAGATACACTGAAACTAATAGAAGAGAAAGTGCCTCAAATACATGGGCACAGGGGAAACTTTCCTGAACAGAACACTAATGGATTGTGCTCTAAGATCAAAGAGAGACAAATGGGACCTCATAAAATTGCAAACCTTCTGTAAGGCAAAGGAAACTGTCAATAGGACAAAATGGCAATCAACAGATTTGGAAAAGATCTTTACCAACCCTACATCCAATAGAGGGCTAATATCCAATATATACAAAGAACACAAGAAGGTAGACTCCAGAGAACCAAATAGCCCTATTAAAATTTGAGGTACAGAGATAAACAAAGAATTCTCAACTGAAGAATATTGAATAGCCAAGAAGCACCTAAAGAAATGTTCAACTTCCTTAGTCAACAGGGAAATGTAAATCAAAACAACCCTGAGAGTCCACCTCACACCAATCAGAATGGCTAAGATCAAAAACTCAGGTGACAGCACATGCTGGCAAAGATGTAGAGAAAGAGGAACACTCCTGCATTGTTGGTGGGATTGCATGCTGTTACAACCACTCTAGAAATCAGTCTGACAGTTCCTCAGAAAATTGGACATTGTATTACCTGAGAACCCAGCTATACCACTCCTGGGCATATACCCAAAAGATGTTCCAACATATAACAAGGACACATGTTCCACTAAATTCATACCAGCTATATTTATAATAGCCAGAAGCTGGAAAGAACCCAGATGTCCTTCAACAGAGGGATTGACACAGAAAATGTGGTACATTTACACAATAGAGTACTACTCATTTATTAAAAACAATGAATTAATGAAATTCATAGGCAAATGGATGGAACTAGAAAATATCATCCTGAGTGAGGTAACCTAGTCACAAAAGAAAACACATGATATGCAAGCACTGATAAGTGGATATTAGTTCAAAAGCTTGGAATGCCCAAAATACAACTCACAGATCATGTGAAGCTGAAGAAGAAGGAAAACCAAAGGGTAGATTCTTCAGTCCTTGTTTGAAGGGGGAAGAAAATACTCATGGGAGGAAATATGGAGACAAAGTGTGGAACAGAGACTGAAGGAAAGGCCATCCAGAGACTGCCCCACCTGGGGATTCATCCCACATACAGTCACCAAACCCAGACACTATTGTGGATGCCAAGAAGTGCTTGCTGACAGGAGCCTGATATAGCTGTCTCCTGAGAGGCTCTGCCAGAGCCTGACATATACAGAGGCAGATGCTTGCAGCCATCCATTGGATTGAGCATGGTGTCCCCAATGGAGGAGTTAGAGAAAGAACTGAAGGAGCTGAAGGAGTTTGCAAACCCATAGGAAGAACAACAATATCAACCAACCAGACACCCCCGAGCTTCCAGGTACTAAACCACCAACCAAAGAGTACACATGGAAGAACCCATGGCTCCGGCTGCATATGTAGCAGAGGATTGCCCTGTTGGGCATCAATGGGAGGAGAGGCCCTTGGTCCTATGAAGACTCGATGCCCCAGTGTAGGGGAATGCTATGCCAGGAGGTGAGAGTAGGTGGGTGGGTGGGTAGGAGACCACCTTCATAGAAGCAGGGGGAGGGGCAATGGAGGGATTCTGGGGGGAACCTGGAAAGGGGATAACATTTTAAATATAAATAAGAAAATATTCAATAAAAAATTGTGAGGAGTCATTTATTAATGGATCCTGGCCTATCAGTTAAAGAAAATGTTGCTGTCTCCCTCAAGTTTATATAGGAGATAATGCTGACATTAAGTATATAAAAGTAAATTTACCAGAAGAAAGCTGTGGATGGCAGTATGTCTTCAAGTTGAGAATAAGCTGAATCACTTTTGTCCTGTAAATATGCTGTCCAATAGCCAAAGTTTGTCTCTAAGTTAAGTTTTATTAATTACTGGTTTATGTGCTTCTTAGTGACTGTATTAGTCAGGGTTCTCTAGAGTCATAGAACCTATGGAATGCCTCTCTATACTGAGGGAATTTATTGTGATAACTTATAGTCTGTAGTCCAACTAACCCAACATTAGACAGCTGTGGATGGGAAGTTCACGAATCGAGTAGTTGCTCCATCCCATGAAGCCAGTTGTTTGAGCTGGTCTTCTGTAGATGTAGGTTCCAACAGATATGCTGGCAAGTAAGTGCAAGCAGTCAAAAAAGAGTGAGTCTTCCTTCTTCCAATGTCCCTATGTAGTCTCAAGCAGAAGTTGTGGGCCAGATGAAAGGTGTGTACCACCATGTCTAGATCTGAGACTTGCTTGGTCTCAGACTGACCTTGAACTCAGAGGTCTCCTTACCTCAGTCTCCTGGTATTAAAGGTGTGTACTGCCTTGCCTGGGCTTAAGCTTTTCTGGGCCACTATGCCTCAAGATCTCCATGCCAAGATCCAGGTCAGAAACTTGTGTCTTCCAGCCTCAAGATCTGGATCATACATACAATTCTGGATTGCAGTTCATTCTAGATATAGTCAAGTTGATAACCAGAAATAGCCATTACAGTTAGAGTACAATACAAAACCACAGCCAGTATTTCCTTTGGATAATGATCATTGTAGACACCGTTTTTATACAGCTTTCATTCTTAAAATATGTTTTATTCACTGGAGATCTTATTTGGGCCTAACTTAGGTAGCATCAGTATAAGTAATAGTATAAAGGATGAAGCCCACTGGCAAACAATGTCTTATACATTAAATATTATTTCAAGTGCTAAATTCTCACATAATCCTATAACACATAGATGTTAGTCTTCATTCGATTTATAAGTGATACTTTTTATATCATTTGGAGTAAATGGATATTACATGGGTCCTCAAAAAGCCCTGAGTTTTACTGTAGCTTAAAAGATAAAATATAATGAGAAAAGTTAAAACAATAACTATCTTTTTAAAAAATAATCTTTAATCTTTTTTTAACACACCAGTCATTATCCCCTCTAGTCTGCCCTCCTACAGTTCCTTAGCCCATTCCTTTCCCCCTGTCTCCAAGAAGGTGTCCGCAAGCCCCCACCCTTTCAGGCCTCTCCACTCCCTGGGGCCTCAATGCTATGGAGGATTAGATATTTCTTCATCTTTTCTCATGGAGGCCAGACCAGGCAGTCCTCTGCTGTTTATGTGTAGGGGGCCTCATACCAGCTAGTGTATGCTGTCTACTTGGTAGTTCAGTGTCTGAGATTTCTCAGAGGTCCAGGTTAGTTGAGACTGCTGGTCTTCCCATGGCATCACCCTCCTCTACAACTTCTTCCAGCCTTTCCCTAATTCAACCACATGGGTCCCCAGCTTCTGTCCAATGGTTGGGTGTGAGTATCTGTGTCTCAGTCATCTGCTTTTTGGGATTATCAGAGGACAGCCATGCTAGGCTCCTGTCTGTAAGAAAGCCATAACATCAGTAATAGTGTCAGGCTTTGGAGCCTCCCCTTGATCTGGATCCCAATTTGGGTTGGTCACTGGACCTCCATTCCCTCAGCGTCTTCTCCATTTTTGTTCCTGTAGTTCTTTCAGACAGGAACAATTCTGGGTCAAAGTTTTTGACTGTGGAATGGCAACCCCAACCCCTCCACTTGATGCACTTTCTGCTGGAGGTGCACTCTACAAGTTCCCTCTACCCACTGTAGGGTATTTCATCTAAGGTCCCTCCCTTTGAGTCCTGAGAATCTCTCATCTCTCAGGTCTCTGGGTCATTCTTGAGGGTTCCCCCACCTCCTACCTCTAGAGGTTGCCTCTTTTGATTCTTTCTCCTGGCCCTCAGGACTTCAATCCTGCACCCCCCCCCCCAATACCTGATCATGTTCCCCTCTTCCCCTCCCTGTCACCTTTTCCACCCAGGTCCTTCCACTCTTCCTGTGATTGATTTCTTCTTCCTCCCAAGTGAGATTAAGGCATCCTCACTTGGGCCCTTCAGCTTGTTAACTTTCTTGAGTTCTGTGGATTGCATCCTGGGTATTCTGTACATTTTTGGCTAATATTCACTTATTAGCGAGTACATACCATGCATGTCTTTTTGAGTCTGAGTTACCATACTCAAGATGATATTTTCTTGTTCTGTCCATTTGCCTGCAAAATTCATGCTGTCCTTTTCTTAATAGCTGAATAGTATTCCACTCAATGATTATCTTTTAACAACTGATAATCTTACAAATGACAATAAATTCTTCTTTTAAGTAATATTCAGTATGGTGAGGATATTATTTTCTTTAAGTATGCTTTCATAATAACTGACTTATTGTTACTGAGGTTTTCTTCTGATGTGATGGGTGGACATGAGTAAAAAGGGAGAGGAGATTTTCTTGCCATGAATTGGGATCTGTATGGGGAGAATTTTCTTATCATTTAATTTCTTTAATGCTATTGACTTTATCACTTAAAGCAATTAGTGTTTTCTTCAGTTCTTAATACTACCTATACAAATCTCTTGATAGCTCAGTCAAGAAAGTTCATAAATGATCATCTTTGCAGTAAAGAATGTTGTAATGAATGTGTACATTTTCCCTCTGCAGATTACTTACTTTTGTTCTGAAACATACATTTGACATCCCTGTGTAAAATCATTAAGAATGAGTGTTTGATTTGTAATTAGCATTAATGTTCTTATTGTCTAAAAGTAGTCCCTTTAATGATATCAGTGGTTCTGCATGGGCTGGAACTTCATTCAATCTTTGCTTTCAGAAAAGCTGGTTAGAAAAGCGACTGCAAATTAGATGTAGTGATACATGATTTACTTCCAGCACTCCTGAGACAAAGCCAGGAAGATTCCTGCGTGTTAAGGCCAGTTTGTTCAACATAGTGAGTTCCAGGCCAGCCAAGTCTGCATCATTAGACCTCTCCCTCCATGAGAAAAACAAGAACAACAACAAAAACAAGATCAAACAATCAAACAAACAGGAAAGATAAAAATAAAAAGAACAACATGAAACAAAACTCCCGAAGCAGAACTGAAGCCATAGCAGATGTAGGAAACAAGCTGTTCTCATTTTTGAAATGATATTGAATACTTAGCAAAAGCAAACAAGTTGAAAATGAATTGTTTATGCCTCAGCAAAGCTTTTGACAGCAGTAAACTGTTTACCAAGGAAATACATCTAGAAGGCGCCTATGATGCCATTAAACACCAGTACTTTTGTTGTTTATGTGTGTATAGAAAGTATTCATATTTCTTCATTACAAAAGTAGTGCTTGCTATAAAAATTCAAAGACAAATAAGAGAGAGGAAGTAATTCTCCTTGTTATCTGCTAACCCAAACCCTCAAAATTAAAAGCATCTTAGAGTTTATACTTTGACATTTGCATATTCTACATAAACATATAATAAATATATAATATAACAGATGGCCAACAACCTTCTGAATCTACCTTGACAATCTGAGAGTAAAAGTGAATCTTTGTCACCTACAGTTCAGTCAGAAGAGACTATCCATGACAGCCACTATGAGGTTTGGAGAGTGGGGTACAGCTTGATAGGATGTGACTGAAGACAGCATAACAGAAACCATCTACCTTAAGTAGCAGGGTTATTTTTGATTTGGATATACCCAGACCAGAGAGGGAGAGGGGGGGAAGGGAAACACACATAGAGAGAGAGAGAAAGAGAGAGAGTGAAAGAGAGAGAAACACACACACCTATCTCTAAATAGCTGTATAAAAATTATCCATTTATAATCTCATAAAGCCATCAGGATTCAAATTTGAAGTCAACTTGGAATACTAAAGAGACTCTATTTCTGAACAAAGCAAAATACAATATGAAAAATAAAATTCCTAAACAAACAAAACATCTTATATCTACTTCTGTTTCTGGCTTGTTTCCCTTAAAAGTATGGCAGTGTTGCTGTCAATAGTCAGTGCAGATAAATCTCTTTCTGTCACATACAAACACTGGTACATAATTTTCTCTTTCTGGGATTTTGTTAGTGGAAATAACTCTACAAATAAAAAAAACCTCATCTAACTACACATGTCTATCTATCTATCTATCTATCTATCTATCTATCTATCTATCTATCTATCTATCTATATCTATCACCTGTGTATACAAATATATAACTCTTTGCCAATTCAGTCTCCCATAAGTGCAGAATATAGTCCCAATACAAGACCTAGCTATTGTGAAGTATATCCACATTAATTGTGTGATGTGTAAATGCTGACATTTTAATATATTTTCTAGCAGTAAAGCCTATCAAATCTCTGGTTTAAGCAAGAGAGATAGATGGTTCATGAGATAAAAGAATCATTTTGCAAGCCTTCACTTATTAGGGCTGTGGTATGTAACCTTGAAATAAACCTTTTTATCCCCAAATTGCTTATGGTAATGTTGGTTTATCAGAAGAACAACAATATCAACCAACCAGAACCCCCAGATTTCCCAGGGACTAAACCGCCAACCAAAGAGTACACATGGAGGGAACCATGGCTCCAGCTGCGTATGTAGCAGAGATGACCTTATTGGGCATCAATGGGAGGAGAGCCCTTGGTTCTGTGAAGGCTCAATGCCCCAGTGTAGGGGAATGCCAGGGTGGGGAGGCAGGAGTGGGTGGGTGGGTGTGGAAGCATGCTCGTAGAAGCAGGGGAAGGGGAGATGGGGTAGGGGGTTTCTGGAGGGGAAACCAGGAAAGGGGATATCATTTGAAATGTAAATAAATAAAATATCTAATTTAAAAACTCTAAGTAAAACAAATTAAATACACTGATATTTCATGAAAGATCATATCAAATGGAAATTTAGTTTGTATTATATTGTTTAAAACATTTAGAGCAGTTTCCAGGGCAGAGGAAGCTCACAGTAAATTCCCCGTAATGTATACTTGTTATATGGTAGACCAGGTTCATTTATTCATTCTTTTGATATGTGTGCTGAGCACGCTGCCTCTTAAGTATGAATGACTACATAGTAGAATGAGTAGTGAGTAAAAATAAGCAATGATTTTCTAGATCATTCTCAGCCAGTGGTTACTTAATTCGTAGCTTTGGTAATGTATTTTGAAATTTTAGGTACCAATCTCTCTGCTACAAAGCTGAAAATCAATCTCTCTGTCATTTCTGAAATTGTTTTCTGTGAATCACTGGTTGTAAATTATTTGTGTGGGAAAAGAAAATGAAGTTTGTTACAAAAGTGCTGCATTAAAGAATGTGAAACAAATAATATGAATGAGTGTTTGTTTACTCCAAGTGTTCTCAAAGCCATTACCATTGTATGTGCTATAAATCCACATGGATTATATACTATTTCCTCAGTTTGCATAATCATATTGTTTTCCCCCTCAAACAATCTCACAAAAAATAGTATATCTTAGTAAAAGACCTAATTACATATCTCCAAGTCACTTTTATTCTCTAAGGTTCTAGAAACATCTGAAATTCTTAGGTTTATTCATGTTTGCTCTATAAATCATGATCAAACACGGTTAAGAAGCATTGTCAATAATCACAAGTGTTTCTTTCAATGACCCCTACGTTTATGATTATTCCATTTCTGTAGCTATTTCTATCCTTTAAGCCATGCAAGGTACCTGAAGCTTAGTCCTTCCTTTATAGGTACTAGTACCTATGTAGAATACTCAGAACAAAATTACTTTTTAAGTTATAGAACAAAATTTATCCAAATAATAATTGCATAAACTTTAATATTCCAAGTTGCTAAAGGCATCAAGCTTGTTTCCTTTTAGAAAAATGGTCTATTTTACAATTAAAAAGTATTTATCTTTTGTATTATTATAGCCTCTAAATTGGGACATGAGTTTTTTCCATCTCACAGTCTGTTTTCATAACTCGGAATTTAGTATGACTTATGCAGATTTACTATGTTCATTTCTGTAGATGTTTATTGCAAAAGCAAGGTGTGCAATTTGTGAAAATGTTATGGAGTCATTACAAAAAGCATATAAGCCATATGATTAAGGAACCATTCTATAAAGCTAGCTATTTTGAGACTTAAGAATTTTAAGGAAGACTATGAAATGACCAAGGCAAATCCAAATAAATAATTATAGCAGGTTTGACATATGTTAAACTCTACAATATGTAAGAAGTGAGACATCCCCCAGTGTTTTGAACACCCCCAAAGAAAACCAATGGAAGGTATGTCTAAAGGAAGTGGAACGGGCATTAGGTGCATCTTTGCCTCTGCTGAGTGTCTTTGTGTCCCTATTTGCAAACAAATTATTCCAGTGAGAGAACATTGCTTCCTGTAAAGATTCAGACATATAGTCCTATTAAAATTCATTATTTATGGGACCAGTCAATATAACTGTGCACAAAGGAAAAAAAACATAGAAAAACAAAATATAACCTAGTATTCACACAAATACACAGCTCTCATCCCATCACTTCATCTGAGGAAATAAAAGTGGTATTTGCATTATAACAGATGATGTATCTGTTAATGGTCTATCCTAAACTTTCATTACTTTTCTATGCTTTAAATTTTCATTCTATCTTCAATTAAAATAAAATTGCATTTTTCCCTTTCCAAACTCTTCCTTGTCTGATCTTCCTGGCACATCACAAACTCTCAATTGTATGACCTCTCTTATTTAATTATTTTTATACATATGTATGTGTACATACACATATACATACATATATACATATACATTAATACATATAAAAATAAAACCTTTTGAGTCCATTTAATGTTGCTTGGATGTATCTGCATTTAGGGATGAACACTTGGTATTGGATAGCTCATATCCCTGGGGAAGACTAACTCCACCACTCTTCACAATCAGCATTTGCCTGTAGCTCTTCGCCTAAAAGTAGGACCCTGTGAGATTCTCCCCACCCATTTTGGCATGCCAACTGATGCCATCCATGTTGAAATTTCATGGGTGCAGCTTCCTTGTTATATAAAGAAGGTACAGTCTCAGGAGACCTGGGGCTGTGGCTCTTACAACCTTTCATTCCCCTTCTTCTTCTTCTTCTAGGTTCTCTGAACGTCGGCTGTAGGGTTTGTATTTTAGATGTATTAGTTATGACTAGATACTCCATGAGCATTTGTTCTCCATATTTCAACCTTTTGTGACTTTCTGTAATGTTTCCTATTGGCTGTAAGAGGAGAAACTTCTTTCATGAGTAATGAGAGCTACAACTATCTGTGAGTATAAGGATGACGGTTTAGGATGTAGTTACATATCATGCTAGTTTAGGAAATTGGTAGAAGTAGGTTCTCCTCTAAGATCTAAGAGCTCATTAGCCATGGTTAGTTGGCTAGGTTTCCAGTGCCAAAAGTGATTTCATTCTTACTGAGCTGGCCTTATTTCCAATGATATAGTCTCCAGTTGCCACGAAGATTTGCATGGCGCCATTGAACCTTTAGAGATATCTTGCCTTGAGATCATTGTGATTTTTATGTATCACCACTAGGGAGGTAATATTGACTGCTTTCCTACCATGACAGATTGAATTTTAACAGCTTTCCAGTACTATGAAAGCTAGCCTACAGGTAGGAGTTGCTCAGATCTTTAGCTATATAAACTTACCTTCTACTCCTGGAGACAACTAAAGGCAAGAGCTTTAGGCTATATAGCTTGAGGAGTGAATCTTCAGTGCTCTCTTGACCAGCAACTCAAAAGGGCATTTTCTATGTCTGGCACTGTGATATTTTTTAGGTAGTCTATGTCTCTAAAACACATATATTGTGTATAAATGACCATTATTTTTCTAAATACTTTAGAATGTGTTTTCTAAATACATTATTTTTCAAAATACTTTTGTCATTTCCTCAAGTGAAATAAAAAAGAAAATGTCTGCTTGAAAATGAGTAATGGATAAATCAACTGGACCCAAGGGAACTGATTACCTGATACATTTCTATGTCTGCAGGTTCAAAAGCCTGACCAAGGTCACAAAACATAAAATGTAAAAAGTGAATACCTGGCTTCTCAGCATGCATATGTCCTAAAGAAGAGCAACTGGCACATTTAAAATGACTTGCCTTAGACGTTTACATTAAAATGTGACATGATATCAAAAGATTATAAGACAGGGAATCTTCCACATACTACCTGGAAAATTTTGTGGATAAGTGTCATGTTAAAATCTTGTGCTGACGTGATTATGAGTTGAGTAGTAATCACAAATGACAGCTGAAAGGGTATAAGAAAAGACATTCTGACAGCTAAGTGATGATCTTGTTATCTGTATTCTGAATAATTTTACTTACAACAGGCATTGCTCCAGAAATTTGCCTTATAATCTATGTTTTTATTAAGTGAGAATATTCAAGTTGAATATCCTGTTCCTTGACATTCATTTACCGTAGTATTGATATTGCTTCATTGACTTTTCATTTGATTGATACAATTATTTTCATCTCCTTGGTACAGGTAACTTGGCTTATGTGCATCTTGTCCAATTAGTGTTTAGCTGTATTTTCATTTATGTTTTATGTTTTGAAGAATCTCCCCCATTCATGTGACAGCTTTAATGGGTTTGTCGCCATTGCTTATCTAACAGTGACTGCTAGACAGGTACATGTGTGATTATGCATTATGCTTTTTCCTTATTTACTGTCATATCTTATAATAGACTTCTGATGATCTTTATCATCTATTCTCCTAGCTTAGAAATGTCACTGTCCCTTTGAGAATGCTTACTCAATAAGCATTAATAACCATTAATCAATAAGTTGAATGCCTTGAGCAATAAGTTGAGCAATTAGCTCAAAATGGCTATGTTTATCATATGCTGGAAGAAATCAGTTTTCATCTTACTAAAGTTCATTCTTTATAATTTTCTTAATTAAAAGTCTCTCTATTTTATAGTTCTTTCCAATCAATAAATTTTTGTGATATTCACCCTCTCTCCCCTAATTCCAGATTCACCCAAATTCTTTTTCAACTAAACTTTGTGTCCCTCTTTTTCAGCATAGAATAATTGTAAAAGATTGGAGTTGTATACTCATGTACATGTGTATATATAGATGCAAAAATACAATGAAAGTCACTTACCTTTGCACATTTCTCTATTCTATTTAGTGACCACTGCTTCAATATTTTGCATTTATCCAAACTTCTACATTCAAAGCTGTTAATTTAACATTAGACTGTCTTCTTAATATGTATTAGGTTTACCTTCATCTCATCTGCCTTGAAGAAACTTTGTCACCTGCCTACTTTTGCTTCTGCAATCTTTTTTTATTTTCCAAATACTTAAATTCATATTTGTATATGCTTAACTAATTACATGTCTACACTCAGCTTCATCTTGGAATTAGAAATAATAAAACAATAATTTCATCATCAAAATGCTGAAGATGCTTGGGAACTCCACTTTGATAGTTAAGAATAAGTAGGTTGCCAACATATGAAAGGCAGGCCTGTTTCAATCAGGCTTTGTACCAGGAGTTGTAGAAGAAATAAGGATAAATACTACTTGTCATTGATAGATTTATAAATAATAGTAAAGAGTAAATTAAATGCAATATTACAGGGATTGCCATAACTAAAAAACATCCCTGAAGCTAGCATGAACATTTAATTGCTAAGAATAGGCATGGATGTTCAGTCACCAGCTTTTTGTATTATTTTTCTTTGTTTCTGTTTCTCATTAGCCTCAATCTTTTCATTTAATGCTCTTGATTAATTTCTATTTCTTTCTTCATCTTGTTGTGCTTAGTGTCTGTTTTAACTGAGATTAAGAAGAAATAAAATAGATAAATAAAAATACAGGAAAAAGAAGCAAAAGAAATGAGTGGACAGTTCTACCATTCACTAGAAAATGCTGAAAGCCAGCAAGATGACTCAGTGTATAACGGTACTTGCTGTAAGACCATGACCTGGGTTCAATACCCAGACGCACATGGTGGAGAGCAGACCAACTCATCCACGTTATCTCCTCACATCCATACGCATTCTGTGCTCTGCTCCCCTATAAATGCAAATGTAATTAAAAAGTTAAAAATTGATGACATCCCTGTATTTGCAATTGAGCAGTACAGAATTCTAACAAAATGACAGAAAAATTATAGCAAATGCGTAAATTTTAATGATTTCATCCCACCCCCAACCCCCAAGAAGGTACATTCTGACATCTAAAATTAAATTTACAAAATTTAGGACAAAAAAATAATCAGAACTATGTGAGACACACCATACTCTCCGTTTCACAATTTATAACTTCGGTTACTCGGAGTCCACTTTTATATTTTATATTCAGATAAAAGAAAGAGGGAAAAATAAGCTTCATTTGAATGAAGAAATCAAATTATGTAACACTTGTCAATGAACATGTCATATAAATTTTAGTAATGGTTTTATATATATGCTCTTATATACTACACACTATATCTTTAATCTCTCATCCTATGAATAATTTATGAATTATACTTTCTAAAGCATGTGCAAAGTAATGAGAAGAAAACATGCTATATACTCAATTGGGCTCAGTACTATTTGTAATTTTATGCATCCATGGGGAGTCTTTGTTATGGTGATAAAAGGTAACATCTATTATCTAATTTCTAGTTAATTTGAGTTTTTGAACCATATTTTCAGCTTGCAATATTGATCATTAGCAAGATATATGGTAATGGGGCTAGAAAGATGATGTCTCAGCAAATGACAATGTATACTGCTTTTGCAGAGGTCCCTAGGTCAGTCCCAGTACCCATGTTCGGCATCTCACAATCAAAATTAATTATAAACATATAATTTGGAATGTTACTTTACTATAATTCAGTTTGTCTGACTCTAATAATCTCAAAATTATAACATTTATTTATTTAGCAGTCCTAGGGAATTTAACCCAGGAACTAAGCACACTAAGCAAATTCTCTACCATTAGGCTACAGTCAAAAGCCTAGAATAATCATAGAGCAATCATTTTGAAGATTATTACCCCAGTCTTTTCCTCATATAAAATTTGCAAAATGTTCCTCAGGAGTCTAAAGAAGAGAATTGGATTTAAAAAAAATTCCCAATAAGGTTTTACATGTACATTTTTGTATATTGTTTACTAAGAACTACATCATGGAAATATAGACTATGGATATTTTGAGTTTCAGGAATCACAAAATACTCTGACATGTGACTGAAGGAAAACCTTGAGCATTTAATTCAGCTGTGCAGAACAACTTCACACTGAACTGCGGATCCAAAATGATGACAAAAATACAATGATTGAAGCCTGTCAGTACATAAAAGCTGCCAGATGAGTGAGGATTCCTGGACAAGAAAATTGAATCACTTGAACCTATCTGTATTACATTAAGTCTAAACCACATAGCACTCAAAAAAGTTAAATTCTATAATAAATATGAGATGTGAGTGAATGGGATAAAATAAATCAAATTATGTTTCTAAATCTGTTTTATTGTAAACCTAAGCTTAAATAATAACTCATCATTGGGTTCCATAAAAATACTTCAACAGAGTGTAATGAAGAAGTGCTTAGTGCCACCATTATTACCAAAGTATGTTGCTACTTCTACCAGGGATGTGCATACACGTGAACACAGTTCTCTGTGGCTGGTGAAACCTCCTTTACCTCTCAGTATCCTAATGTTTCAGAGACAGAAACCATTTACCTCTAACACCTAGCCCTAAGGCACTACTACCCCTTCTTTCTACCCGTCCAACTAATTCAAGAGTGGAAAGAGTGGCTCCCCTTATGCCTTGCCAATCAACTCTTTGCCCAATTCTGACACTCCTTTCCCTGATTCCCACAGCACCTACTATAAAATTGTGTACATACATACATACACATGCATACATACATATAGAGTTATTATCCAAAGTGTTGCTTAGGAATTAATTTGTTCTTCTATTCTCATTTAAGATATTATTGTTTGTCCATGATGGTTAAACCTTGCAGTCAAGATTCTTGTATTTTAGTCATAACCAAGTTCAATCAAAAATATATAAAACAACTATGATGCCACTAGTTGTGACCTGTATGGCTGGGGCTGGAGACACAATTCTGTGATAGAACACTTATTGTTCAAGGCACTGAGGCATCCCCAGCTAGAAAGGAAGGAACGAAGTTAACATTGGTCTGGGAAACTATTTGAATAGCACCTTCCATTTAATTTTCAAAGCTTTTAACAAATAGAATTCTCATATTGTTTAGTACATGTCTGGAAGGGTTTTTTGTTGCTACCAGTCTTGCACTTGCATGGTAAAAATAGCCATGCACTATAAGTTTATTCATTTTCCATCCTAAAGTGTTACTTAAGGTGAGAATACAACAGATGACCTAGATTTATTCCTTCTTTATTCCCACTGGGATATATCTATATTACAAATTTTTTAAATGTGTGATATAATATAGAAACACACACATATAGAGATAGATTATATAGATGATGATGATGATGATGATGATGATGATGATGATGATAGATAGATAGATAGATAGATAGATAGATAGATAGATAGATGATAGATAGATAAATAGATGATAGATAGATAGATAGATAGATAGATAGATAGATAGATAGATAGATAGATAGGCCAATATTATCATAGAAAGGTTTTTCATTGGTGGATTCTATGTTATTTAAACATAGTTAGTCTACAATAATTAACAATTGGATTAAGAATACCAGTTCAAAGCACACAGCCTTGGCTGTCAACCTCAATTTTATTCTACATAAATATATTTTACTCTTATTTCATAAAACGAAGGTTCACTAGTAGCTAACCATAATGTGGTAATTTTGTAATTCTCAGTGAAAAAATGAGTACACCCAGTAAAAATGCACTGAGAACAGAAGAATCTAACATAAGATGTAAGCTACTTTTAGCAAGCAGTTGCAGGATGCTGGCAAAATAAAGGATTTTTAAAGGTGGTAATTCAACTTTGAAATGATAGTGTTGAGTTGTTGTAAAGGTCATTTACCCTTGGCCTCATTTCAGCTTAATTGAAACAGGTTAATCTTTTTTTCCTGTTGTTCTTTCAATTTGGAAGGATACTGGGATCTCTGCTGTACTCCTCATCCATCATACCCCATGACCTTGACATTATTCTGCAGCTCTCCTTCTCAGGAAAGAGCCTGTAAATGAGAAGTAAAATATATCTTCCAGTGGAGACCCAGAGCAACATGTAAGAAGACATGTAACAGAAGACCTGATCACGGCAGACATTGAGTGATAATTCTTTCATGGCATATAGAGTCAAAGAGATTCATTTTAATTCAGACACCAGCAAACAAAGAAACAAAACAAAAACAAGAAAATTAGAGAAACCAGTAAATATGCAAAATGTACCAATCAAGTAAAAATGTCCCTGAAAAGGCATCATGGAAATTAACAATTTAAAAATGTATCTCACTCAAGTCTCGCGAATCTTCACATTTTCATGTTTGATGCATTGAAAACTTCTGCTCCCTGGAAATATTCTTTCCAGAAGAATATCAATATTAGCAAAGCCTCACCTATCATTATGCCTTTCATATTTTAAGAAAATCAGTTACAAATGAGAAGATATACTTCCATTCGCATGAAATAAGGCTGTTTTTACTATAGTGGATGCAAAGTTAGGAAGAACAGAGCCCACATTTTGTACTACAGTGTGCTACATACTGTACAACCAATGTTCAGGATCTCATAGTCAAGGCTATTTCACTGTGTGCTGTGTAGTGAGGAAAATCCAGTTCCAGAACACTGTAGAACGCTGATACTATTGTAAGAGGTAGCACTTCTCTTCTGCTTTCAAATTGTGTAGCCTGTATGTGAACATATTCCGCACATCAAGGATCTTGTCCTCCATAATGACACAAAAAAGCAATATTAGGAATAAGAACATGACTGTGGCATTTAAGACAACAGAATTGCTGACATGATCTGGGACTACAGAGATTGCAGTCATTTCAAAGATTCATAATCATAAGTTATGATATTTTAATACTAATAACACATGACTTTTATCTGAAAATGAAACGTAGTATTCTACTAAAGTTAGAATCATGTCCCCCGTGATTTGTTTTCCTTGGTTTTAAGCCTATTTTATTACCATATTAATTACATGTGACAACAAAGTTCATGTGTGGTATTATCATACCTAATTAAAACTTCCATTGACCCTATACAGCATTTTTTCTGCAATTTATTTTTGGTCAATAGGGCCTTCCCAGAGTATTCTCACATCTCCAAATTCAGGGATCCTGTCTATTTACAAAATGTTCCATGTAAATTTACAAAGTCATCTACTGTAAAATTTATATCATTATAATAATAATAATGGCAACAACCAATTGCAAACAGATTATTTATTGGTGATAATACTATTTATGAAAGATGGTATAGTAATAACCCTTTCAAATGCTATATCTGTAAAGCATCATCTTTTAATAATTTTAAATTTATTTGCCATGATAATACTGTTAGAAATTTAATTGATCCAAGTTCAGGCGAATTAAACTAGAAAGAAACGATGTTACATATTCATTACTTACTGCCAAGTGACCTTAGGGAGGCAGATTCTTTAATCCTTTTCAGCTTCAGTTTCTTTGTGGTTAAGCTTAGTCTAACAGAAACTATTCATTATCAGTTTATTATAACAATTAAATGAGAAATATTGTTAAGTTAAATGGAATTATAAGGTCCTAGCTACTCAAAATGTAATTTCATATGTACTTAATATTAAGTTGGTACCTTCACAGTTAACATAGCCATGTCTTATAAATCCAATAAGTGGTATATTTTTCAATGAAAATTAAAAATATATTGGGGTTTGCCTGTCATCCCACCTCATTATTATCAAACAAATAAAATGCAAAGACTATAAAACTTTGATATCTTGATTTAGATTCCCCCAAGAATTAACTAGGATATTTTTAAAAAGCAAAGGGAATATTAGTATTAATAGTGTATTCTACAGTTTAGAAATATATAAAACTTTGACTATATAATTTGGTAAATGATATGCCAAGAGTTAGGGTTAAATACTTCACACAATTTCTGCATGCAAGCCAAATGTTTATTTCAAAGGGAAATACTAAATACATATAGTTTACACACACATGAAAGATTCCTATACTGATAAATTTTATAAGTATCTATTAATAGCCCAATAAATGTCAAATGGCACGAGGTGAGTGAGTATCAGTTGTGATTTGCAAGTTATGTTATATGCACCTTACAACACTGAGAGCCATGTGTTATAATTTAGCATAACTAAATATCACTGCACAGTTGTTTTAATTCATAAGTAAACATCTCTAAATTGAAGAAGAAAGATGATACAAAAGTATTGATGGCTTTTGTTAAATTGTTTTAGTGTAGACTATATGAAACTATTCTTACACACTGTTGTAGATCAATTAACACTCTTTGGTTTGTGTTCACAGAATACATATATTTAGACTTTTGTTGAACTAACTTTGAAATAGGAAATACAAGCACAATATCTTTATTCATTATTGGCATTTAACATTTAATTCCACTAGATGTTGAAAAGAGTAAGAAGCACATATCAGTGTCACTTATGTGACCCAAGTGGCTGTTAGAAATTCACTTTGTAAAAAAATAACTTAATGAGAAGAAATTAACCTTGGGTCTTGACCTGGAGTACAACTGTACTGCAGCAAAGAAGCACACTAGTATTTGCTCTACATGTAGGAGGAAACATAAAGACTTAGATAAAGATGGTTCAAACGAAATTCCTATGATAGTTGTTGAGTGTTTTGTGAGGTGCTTTTAATTTTGATCTTGTTATTCACATATTTATCTAACCTAATGTAACCAAGTCAGCCCTTCATGGTCACCCACATTCCATAACACCAGGGACCTACATTCCCACAGAATGCAATAGTACTATTGAAATCCCATGTGTTGTCTGGGGCACTATGAATAATTGTTTTTTTTTTCAGTTATGTAACTTTTTATTTAAATGTTTTAATAGAAATAGAATTATATTACTTTTCCTCCTCCCTTTCTTCCTTCCACTTCTTTCCAGCTATCCTTCCTTAAAATATCCCCATACTTCTTCACTCTCAAGTTGATAGCCTCATTTTCTTTGATTGTCATTGTTATATGCATATATATATATACATGAATATATATACATATATACATCAATATATATGTGAATATATATACATATATATACATGAGTATATATATATATGTGTGTATATATATATATATACACACACACACACACACACACAATTTTCCTATATTGCTGATTCCATTTATACTGTATTTATATATCTGTTCCTTGGTAGATAGTTATTCGTCTCTTCAGAGTCATTAGTTGTCTGTAGGCCTTTCTCTGTGGTTAGGACCCAGTAATGTTCCCATACCTCCTTTCCACATTAATATGCCCGTTGATGTTGCCATTGTCTGGACTCGATTGTGGCCATTTCTAGAAGAGACTGTTTCACAGCAGACTTCCTGGTATCTGGTGCTTATATTCTTTCATTCCTTTTCGTCCCTCTTCCACACTTTTTCTCAGTCACATATTCAGAACCTGTGATACAGATGTAGCCATTGATGCTGGGCTCTCCCCAATCCATTGATCTCTACATCATGTCCAGTTCTGGGTTTTCGCTAATAGTCTTCAGCTGCTTTTAATAGAAGATTCTTTGATGAGCAGTGGTGACTACTCTTATCTCTTAGTATAAGGATAAGATTAGACTGTATTAAGGACTTGTGCTGGTCAAGCAAAGTTGTTGTAGTAGATTTTCTTCTAAGATCCATGACATCACTAACCCCAAAAGGCTGGCTAGCTTTCTGGTAACAGGCATGGTTTCCTGCATGTTCAGGGGCCCTTAAGACTAATTAGACAGCTGTTGGTTGATGTGAGTGCCACATATTGTACCTTTTTGTTTGTTTGTATTGTTTTGTTTTTTGAGACAGGGTTTCTCTGTGTAGCCCTGGCTGTCCTGGAACTCACTCTGTAGACCAGGCTGGCCTTGAACTCAGAAATCCACCTGCCTCTGCCTCCATATTGTACCTTTTTACATATCTTCTCATAGTGATAATTTTCATGTTTCATGAGTGTTGCAGCTCAATAGGACAGTTTAATTGCTTCCCCTCTCTTGGCAGCTTGCATAGTATTTTCTGGAACCATAAAAGCTATCATAGAAAAGAGGCTTTCAGGTCAGATTCAGCTTGAATCATCTAAGTCATGTGTCTTAAATGTAGAGTGTCTTCAGCAATGGGGACCTACCTCCAACCAGCAAAGAAGTGTGGACAAAATAGTATACTCTCGGACACAGTGGGACACACTACAGCTTCCACAGCGAGATTTTTTTCTCTGTTAGGGGGAAGTTGTTAGGGGTGGAGGGCCAGTATGAGGGAAGGGGAGATGAGTGAGATTGGGGTGCATGATGTAAAATTCACAGAGAACCAATAAAGTGTTTTTTTAATGTGGTACATGTACATAATGGAATACTAGTCAATTGTAAAGTAAAATGAAATGATGAAATTTACAGGTAAATATACAGACCTAGGAAAGGTTATATTAAGTGAAGTAACCCAGACCCAGAAATACAAATCCTACATATTCTCTCTCGTGATTCCTAGCTAGAAATCTTCAGATGTGAGTATACAACAAGGAATATAAGCCACATAAACCAAGAAAGTTTTATAAAAGGACCAGAGGTTGAGGATAGGAAAAGACAGGATACAGCTGATAAGAAGTGAGAAATACAGTAAGAGAGATGGTGCTCCAACTGAGGAGGAGGGAAGGGGTTCAGTGTAGGAGAGGGGTGGAGGAACGAGTAACGGAAAGCTTGTTTAATAAAGCCTCAAAGAATCATATTATTTTATGTTTATCTAAATTATACGTGATACGTATAAGTGTAGGCATTCAGCAGAGTTAATTAAATGTTTGCCACTTGCTTACAAACTATTCCCATAGATGGGTTCATTCTTTCTTGCTTGCTTTCTTGCTTTCTTTTTTTAAGCAATGTGATAAAAAGTTACGACTTTGTAACTTTTAACAATAACTCTCAGTGCAGAAAGATAAAGTATCATAAAATTCAACTAGCCTCTGAAAAATAATTCTATTCAAGCAGGGCTTTCTCGTGCCAGGGTGTCCAAGATTCTCTTGGTAAAGTGTACTTATTTATAGACCATAGCCAAGATACTTTTATGATCCTTCAATGAAAGAAAATAATTTATCTTAGAGTTCTAAACAATTATTAATCGAGTAATCTTTTAGTACATGTTTCTCTGTCAGGTTTTGGGTACATTTTCCAAGACCAGATGGTAAGTTTTGCAGTTGCTGCCAAAATATAAGGAAATATTATATGTACACTATGAATATACATTTATATACAAATATGTATATTCAATGTGTACATATTTTAGAACTGAAAATTAATTTCTACGATAGTAATTCAAACTACATTTCATTGTTATGCAAATAATCAATGCACATAACCCAAGTTCTTTTCTAGAGGTTTCTAATGCTGTGTACTTATTCATAGATGCATTTGAAATTACACAGTACTTCATTTAAAAATAGAAAATTCACACTTCATACTCCCAGCAGGAACATCCTTTTGGATCTTACTTTGTCAGTTTTACGGGGACAATTTTTTACCATAAGTATCTCAGAAATTCACAACAGAAAATGAAGAAAAGGCTTAAAAAGGAAAGAGGAGTGATATATACTTTCTTCACCTAGGCATGACTTCCACACCTATAGCTTAGTATGGTGTATTATAAAGTATCTATTTTTTACAATCTTTTTGCATATTCTTAATGAGCATATCACCCTTCTTCAAAGCCCCAAAAGTAAATGCTAGAATATTATCTGGGGCTGGGCACCAAATAATCATTGTTCTCTGCATTTTGTTCAGTTTTTTATTATTTTAATTATTTTATTTTTAGACATTTCTTCGAGTCCCCCCCACCCAATCTCCTCCTCTTTACCTCTAAGAGGTTATTCCCCCACCCACCCAACCACTCCCACCTCACCCCTCTAGCATTCCCCTTCCCAGGGGCATCAAACCTCCACAGGACCAAGTGCACCCCCTTCCACTGAGGCCAGACAAGGCAACCCTCTGCTACATATGTAGCAGGAGCCACAGACCAGCCTGTGTATGCTCTTTGGTTGGTGGCTCAGTCCCTGGGAGCTGTTTGGTGTTCTGTTAGTTGATATTATTATTCATTCTATGGCGTTGCAATCCCCTTCAGCTCCTTCTGTCCTTCCCCTAACCCTTCCATAGGGGTCCCCGGGCTCAGTCCAATGGTTGTCTGTAAGTATCTTCACCTGTCTCAGTCAGCACTGGTAGAACTTCTCAGAGCACAGCCATGCCAGGCTCCAGTCTGCAAGCACAACGTAGCATCAGTGTTGAGGTTTGGTGCCTGCACATGGAATGGATCCCAAGTTGGAGCAGTCTCTGAATGGTCTTTCCTTCACTCTCTGCTCCAGTTTTGTCCCTGCATTTCTTTTAGACAAGAACAATTCTGGGTCAAAAATTTTGAGATAGATGGGTGGCCCAATAACTCATCAGGGGGTAATGTCTATCTACTGGGGGTGGTCTCCTCAGGTTCCATCTCCTCACTGTTGGGCCCAGGACCCAATGGGGATAACCTAGCAGTTTTGTTTTTTTTGCAATGACCTCTGTCTGTTGAAAAGAGCTGTTTTTGTTTGTTGGCTTTGTTTTTGTTTTTATGAGGGCTGAGGCATATAGTAATCTGTGGGTGCAACGATAAGTATTAGAATGTAGGAACCATGTTGATTTGTAAAGTAGCAGTTGTAAGTTCCTCTCTAAGATTAATGATCTCACTAACCCCAGGTACATTGCAAGACTTCCAGTACCAGAAATGACTTTCCTCTTATTCAGTAGTACTTGAGTCCAATTAGAGAGCTATTGCTTACCGCCAAGATGTGAATGCTTCTCTTACACTTATAAGGATATTGCACCTTGCTGGAGGAAAGAAAATGGAGAAACTGATAGGTTTCATTTTAATTTCAAAAAAATTTTTAAATATTATTAAATAAAAATATGTTTATCATTATAAAATAAAAAGTCAGTGCTTCCATAGTATGATACATTCCCAGTACCAAGGGACCCCTCCCAGGAGCAGTATGTGAACTAGTTAGAGAGTCAGAAAAATTTGCTAGCAAGTTTACATTAAGTCCTGTAGCAGAACAGTTAACTAAAGGAGAACTGACAAATGGAGATGGAGGAAATTTCTGGTAAGAACAGCATATGCAATAGTCCACTGGTGACAGACAGCAAGTGTAAACAAGAAGAGCCAAGAGCAGGTTACTGAAGCTAAAATGCCAGCTTGCAATGCAGGTGGAAAGGAGGGGAAAGTGGAGAAACCTAGCTAGACACACAAAAAAATTAAGCAGGTCGTTGAAATGATCACCTTTGTCTATTGAAATTAAACAGGAGGGCTGTGCTATGGAGGGAGGATGCGGTGTGGCTTCTAAGGGGGCTTTGCGGGAGTCTAGATAAAAGTCGGATGGGAACATAGACCAGGCAGGTGTCATTAATTCCTCCCAGATGTTCTCATCATTGAAATCGGGAGAGGCAATTAGGTCAAAAATGCTGAACACATGCAGAGAAACAGAAAATCTTTGATTAGAGAACAGTCATGCAGACGATTATTGTTTCTGTAATTAAGGGAATCAAAATACATTAAGTTCCAAACCTAAAAGAAGTTGAACGTATTTGCATGCTAATGTTATCATATTTAAAACTGTTAGGATAATAGTAAAATAATAGGACAAGCCAGTGTGTGTCTGTCTGTGTCCTTCATTTGAGTCCATTGAACTCGCCTCTTACCCCCATAAATTAATAGTTTTCTCTTTTCATATGGTATCTATTATTTTAAAGAGAGGTTGATGAACTAGAATCTACTAGTCAAAACAGTTTTCAGTATGGATTCTGGAATAAATATTACTCTAGTCTACTTTAGCCTTAGGGTTAGGGTTAGGGTTAGGGGTTATGGGTTAGGGTTAGGGTTAGGTTAGGGTTAGGGGTTAGGGGTTAGGCGTTAGGGCTAGGGTTAGGGGTTAGGGGTTAGGGTTAGGATTTAGGGTTAGGGTTAGGGTTAGGGTTAGGGTTAGGATTTAGGGTTAGGGTTAGGGTAGGGTTAGAGTTTAGTGGTACTGTTACATACTTCCTTACTAAATCTCTAAATAATTAAATGAAGATGCAGTCCAGTCCCAGAATTCTTAATGATTGTGTGTGTGTGTGTGTGTGTGTGTGTGTGTGTGTGTGTGTGTGTGTGTGTGTATGTATTTGTGTGTGGGGGTGGGTGTGTGACTTTCAATTTTTTTAACACAATTCTATTTAGTTATATCAGCTGATTTACTAAAATATTTGGAAGATGATCATGTGTTTATGAGTATTCACAATCTAAATGCTTTACGGAAAGAATAAATTAAAAGGCTTCGTCTCAGACTGATGATAAAGCATTCTCATGCTGCATGGAGCATGAGAATGCTCTCCTTACAACATTTTGAATTCTCAGAAGATGCAGAGGAGCTCAATGGGAACTTTTCAATCATGTAAATAAAATATTGGTAGAAGGGAAACTTGCAACATATGCTTTCATATGGCTTGGTTTATCTACTTTTCTTCTTCTATAATATTTGTCCTATACATCAACATCAACAAAGGACAGGTAATTAAAATGCAAGATACTTTTATACCTGGGATATTTTATTGAACATTTATGACTACCATTTTTCTGCTGTTCTTCTGCCTCATGGCTTTTTCTTAATGCATAAATAGTTCTTTATTTATATTTTGTTTCTTGAAGTCATCAGTAGGTAATGGCAAGGATCCTCAAATTTCTTTTCATCACTTTTATATATGTGAGCATCTAAATAAGCCAAAATTTAGATGGGAAGTTCTACCTATCTGAGAGATGCCACATTTTATCCAATTAAATTATACTATACAGAATCTACTAAAACTGTATCAAAATACTTACAATATACACTTAGAAATCCCTTAAGATCCCCAAAAATTCTTCCTAAAATAATCATTAGACAAATATTTGGAGAGAAAGATGAATTAATTTAATTCTCAAATGATTTACTGGGGACATAAATATAACGTCAAAAGACACTGAGATGTTATCTAAAATATTACACTGCGGGCATATATTCCATTCCATGAGCACCACAGAGCAAAATGTGGTTACATGAGAAGTAGATATATATGATTATAACATGGTAATAATAAAATTAAAGACTCACCTGTACAGAGGCTTTAGGTTTGTGGGAGTGCCCTGTAGCAACAGAGTCAAACAGGAAATACCTAACAGGCACGTGGGAAGAACTCAGTAAGCCAACATGGGGGGAATCTCAGGAAAACCTCTATGCAATGGTCTTACAAAATCATGGTCAGTGACACAGACTTGTACAAAGATAATGAAGTAACCTCCAGATTCCCAGTGGTTTATATGAGAGAAAACAAAGTAATGGATAGGATCTGAGAAAGACCAGATTACGAAGGACCTTCTAATATGTTTTAAAGCCTAGATATTTTTTATATATTTATTTTATATATTTCTAATTTTATGCTTTTCAGTTGCTCTATTGACTCTAGATGTTATGCACTTAGTCATATACTCCTGTATAGATGCCTTTATATACAAACATATAACAAAATAGGATGTTACCTATTCAGAAGTGAAATTGCCTGATACATCAGAGAAACTGGACTCAAAAAGAAAAAAAAAAGCAAAATACTTGTTCCCTGTCTCCAGTCCCTGTTGTACCTTTTGCTGAGGAATACCAGCCTCACTAGGGGAATGTACTGTAGAACCATACAGGAAAGAACCCAGTAGTAAAATTCTCAACTTAATTCAGGGTTATATGTAACAATTTGTCTCCCTGAGATGATGAAACCCAAGTAACACTGGCACTGTTAATGACTGTTCAGTTTGGGTTCATCAAGTCATCTTTCTAGCACACAGCACAGCTACAGCATGCTCACTGGAATTCTACACCATCTTGGGGAGGAAAAAGAAGACATGGTGAGAGGGTGAGACTGACTGTATCGTCTCTATAGGTTCAGTAGGTAAAAGTGCTTAACCCTAGAGTAAAAGCAATGCAAATGCTCCCATTAAAACTTGAGACACATTTCCTTATTTAAGAAACTGTGTATCTGGAAGTTCTTTGATTTAAGAACACAGTCCATTCCTGGTTTTCACCTGTATCTTTCTATGAGCTAAAACAAAAACTGTCACATCAGGGTTGGACAAAATAAACCAACAGAAGGAAAAGAGTTCAAAAGAAGGTTCGAGAATCAGAGACCCACTTATTCTCACACTCGGGAGTCCCATAAAAACACTAAACTGGAAGCCATAGTTTATGGCAGAGGACCTGGTATAGACCCATACAGGCCTTGAGCATGATACCTCAGGCTTTATATAAGGTTTATACAAGTTCTGATCATGTTGATTTGGAGATTCTTGTTTTCCAAGTGCCCCTACCCCAGATGGCTCTTACATTATTCCTGCCTCCTCTTCAGTAGAGTTCTGCAATCCCCGGGTGGGGGAGGTGATGGATACATCTGACTGAGGGCTGAATGTTCCAAATTCTTACTCTTTGCACAGTGAGTTTATTTCCACTTGCTACAAGAGGAAGCTTCTCTGATGATGGCTAAGCATGGCACTGATCTATGAGTTTAGAAGAATGTCACTAGGAGTCCTTTAATTGCTACTTTCTTTTTCAGACCAGTAGTATTTGGTTTTACATTAGTTCCTAGACACACTTATCTCTGGTTCTTGGTTACCTAAGCAGTGTTATCTATGGGTTCCATCACATGGAGAGGGCCTTAAGTCAAATCAGATATTGGTTGGTTATTTTCAGTATAATGATACGTGGTCTCTGTGCTGTGTATTCTATGTTTAACTACAAGATGTTCCACATCCCTGCAAGAATTGATCCAGGATTCCTTTGACAAAACTGAACATAACTCAGTCTCAAGCCAAAAATTCTGGCTTTAACCCCAAATGACTTACTTGAAAGGCCATGAACAGTTTTCTCAGGTAGGAAGTAGGCTGCAACTTAAGTGAGTTTGATGAGGTCAGAAAGCATTAAATGGGAGAACGCATTGCAATTAGCCCTAACACTAACCTTCCCCATCCTTTTCTTGTCACTAGACATCCTTAGTGCCAGGCAGTTGCATGGCCTAGCTCCAGTCCCTTTTGAAACGAGTCTAGCTGTTAACAATTTGGCACCCATGCTACAGCCCATTATCACTTTCTAAAACATTGTAACACTTTTCCTAAAGCCAGACAAGATGCTTAAGCTAGAAGTCTTAACGAAAACTAAAGATAGAAATAAAAAGGGCTTGTGGATTTTCTTCCAACGGAATGGATGTACACGCAGATGAAATGGTAAGACACATTTAAACTAAACCACGAGTTCTCTTCAGTGATCCTGTGACAATCCAGGAAGGACAGAAAGTGTGGATGTCATCAGCTTAAGAGTATCCAGGTGCTCACCGGTCTCCTTCACTGCACTGGAACTTGAGGAAAATGCTCTTCTTTTGCTGCATATTAATAATGACAGGTGGTGCTAGAGATAATTTTAACCAGATTATAGGGAGTCATAGTTCTGATTCAAAGGCTCTTTCACTGCTTTACTTGAGTAGAGTATGACTGAACACACTTTAAAATTCATTTCTTTCCAAAAAATTATAAGATTTTTGTGACAGAATTTGCTTTTTTCTAAATAAATATATATTTGAAAATTGTAAAGTGCTAATTTTTAAAGGGCCTCCCAGACCTTTTTATGAAAGAAGCTTTTTTGAATTCCTAAATATGAAGATGGGTGCTAATAGCTTCTAAGCACTCTGTGCATGTGTGTGTATTGCACAGGAAAATGATTTTTTCATCATGAGGCTATAATTCCCTTCTAATTATCATGGTATAAAAAACATTGGCCATAAGTAAACAACTGGGTATTTACATCTTAAAGAAAAACTTGAAGCCTGTTTCTAAGCAGGTTTTCCTTCAAGTTTTCCAAGCATCTGCCTGCTGGTCAAAGTTTTAAGTATTTCACTTACATTTTAAAGGCCTCCTACTTCTTCAGGTGACTTAAGACAGTTAAACCTGATCCTTTAACTGGATTTGGATGTGTATATGTGTATGAGCATAGCCACAACAGGAGAAAAGTAGAATCTGAGTTTCACAGACATTTGTAAGGCATACTTTCATCTGCTAAAGTAATCAGAATTATATATATATATTCAAAAAATCTCAAATATCAGGGTTAGAAACCAATTAAATATTTAAATATAAAATATCTCAAGACTTCATTTTGACTAGACAAGAGTTTCCTTTCAGAAATCAAGACTGCATGGATTGTAGTACTAACAGAAATACACGTGAAACTAGCAGCTTATTATGGAATTCATTGGCACATAACTGTCACATCATCTTTACTACAGTGTAAGTATCATGCCTATGTCACTGAACTGTCACGTCAGTCTTGTGAGGTGGGTGCTCACAGTACTTCCGTAGTATTTCTTATAATGGCACATGACACCCCCGTGCCCTCGACAGCCCCAACCCATTGTTCTGCAAATTGATAGAGGACATAGAGGAAGTTAGTCTGGAGTGTGTCCTCCGTAATTATTCAACTGCTTCACAATCCCCTCCTCAACCACTCCAACCAACTGACTTAATCAGGGTCACTCTTTAAGCTAAAAGTGATTTACAAGTATTGAGCCTTAGACTTCCAACTGCAAATACATAATCCCAAGAAGGCAAGAGCTCTGTTAACTATGTATTATTTCTTCCTCTGAGATATTCTAAAGACAAAATGCATTTCCTATAAAACTTTTCTGAGGGGTGATGGGTTTGAGCTAATCTTCTATGAAAGGAAGGAGAATGAAAGAGGTATTATGAGCAAAGTTCAGTCCAAAAACTCAAAGAAGTTAAAAAAGTATGCTTCGCACCCAGTATGTCAATCTAATTTTCAATTTGAGCCACACTGAAATTTTAAACCCACAACAGGTCTCTAGCTTGTTTTAGGTGCTTATCCTGTGTCTGGATACTGTGGAGGAGGGAAACTGGCCACCTGTTCCAATTAGTCACTGGGCAGATTATTTATTTCTCTGATTTTGAGGGTGTTTGTGGTCCTTTTAGCTCTCTGCTATGTTGCACCACCTGTGAGGACCTAGAGTCCCTTAATCATAGCTATCCATAATCTAACTTGAATTTAATTTTTTGCTGCTTTCCGAAATGTGCTCCCTCTGCCTAGGCCCCCAGTATTAGTCTTCCTTACCTTCTCCCACTCACATTTACTCCTTTTCTGCTCTCTTTACTATGAAAATGTCATTTTCCTCATGGTCAAAACAGCATATATATATATATATATACACACACACACACACACACACACATATATATATGTATATATATATACACACACATACACACACACATATATACACCTCAATGACATATATATATATATATATATATATATATATATATATATATATATATATATATATATATTCCTCAATGACAATTAGTATCCTCCACAAAGAACTTCAGTGCCTTGAACACAGCCTCATCTAGATTGCAAGTTATTATGGAATTGTGCCTTTCGACAATAATCTTAAAACGTTGGCTAAGGATGAACAAACCGAGGGAAGTGCTCTAGTAAGAAGCAGCACTCTCCCGCTTTATCCCCTAAGTGGGAGAGGACTACCTAATTCTATAGACATTTGATGCCTCAGGGGGTTATTGTGGGGCACTCTTTCAGAGACAAAGGGGAGGAGCAGAGCCTGGTGAAGAACTCTGTGAGGGGGTACCTGGAGAGGGCAACATTTGGGATGTAAATAAATAAAATAATTAATTAATAAAAAGGAAACACATCTCTCCTCCTATGAACACTATATTTATGCCCAGTTCAGAATGGCTGCCCTTCTCTCCTGAAAGAACAAAGGGCCTTTCCTCTGAACCCTGGCTTTTAGTAGTTGTGTTGAGTGCATTCCATATTAGCAGGTAGAATGAAAGTCATTTAAATGAAGATGTATCTTAGTCATACTGTCAGGATAAACAACAACACAGTCTAAAACACTGCTCTTTTTCTCAAATAAAAACTAAATAGAGTGCTCACCCTAAAAACATTCTATAATGTTGTTCAAAACTAGAAGGAACCAGGGGTCTTTTCAAGAAATAGCTGACTATGCTGTACTAAAGAATACACATATATTGCCTGAGAAATCTGTTAGCTCCTGTACTGGCTAGTTTTGTGTGTCAACTTGACACAAGCTGGAGTTATCGCAGAGAAAGGAGTTTCAGTTGAGAAAATGCCTTCATGAGATCCAGTGGTAAGGCATTTTCTCAATTAGTGATCAAGGGGAGAGGGCCCCTTGTGAGTGGTACCATCTATGGGCTGGTAGTCTTGGGTTCTATAAGAGAGCAAGCTGAGCAAGCCAGGAGAAGCAAGCAAGCCAGTAAGCAGCATTCCTCCATGGCCTCTGCATCAGCTCCTGATCCTTGACCTGCTTGAGTTCCAGTCCTGACTTCCTTTGATGATGAACAGCAGCATGGAAGTGTAAGCTCAATAAACCCTTTCCTCCCCAACTTGCATCTTGGTCATGATGTTTGTACAAGAATAGAAACCCTGACTAAGACAGCTCTCGAAAGTCAGAAAATTTTAAAATATGCACATGATGTTAGGGTTACTGAATGAAGGGCAAAGAAGCCCAAATTACACAGTTAAAATAATTTGAACAACAAAGTAGATAGCATTCTATTCAATGTAATCCTAAGAAAGTCTAAATGACTGAATACATAAATGCATGAAAGAAAATGTACAAACTTTTTCCCATCTATAGGACAGGCTGTTCTAGATGAGATGAAGCATAGATATCCATTCCTTAAGTCAGGCCTGCCCATACTTCATGGGGTTCCAGAAAGGAAATTCAGTCAGATGATGAGGATTCATGTCAATAGCAATGAATCTTGTTGATAGCATGTGTTATTGATATGATGAAATAACATTACTGCCTTCCCCCCGATAGAGAAGACCCACATCTAATCATTAAGAAAACAGATGAGCACAAACTGTAGTCTACAGGTATCTGAACAGCAGTGTGGCAAACTATGTAAATCTCAAAAGCAAGGAAAGCCTGGGAAAACATTACTCTCTAAGAGTGGAGACAGACTACTAAATATAATTTGGAATTCACATGATTTTCTGAAAGATAAAAAGGCTGCCACATGAAAACTCATGGAACCAGAGTAAAATATGGAATTTAATCAATAATGGTATTTCCATATTGTTTCATTAACTATGATAATCACACCATATGTTACCCAGATATTAATAAGTGAACTGGCAGTCAATACATGGTGACTTTCTATATAAGAATCAATCATACTTTATTCTTAGAAAATCAAACCATATCCCCATCCCGAGTCTCTGGGGTGGATTGACTCATCCATTCATGCTAACTCTGTAAAGCTGTGCATCTCACACAGTGGCAGTGTAGAGAGAGCTCTGCAGCAGTTGTAATCAAGGTAAGGGCGATACGAAGAATGGAAAGGCTAACATTTCAAGTTTGGTTACTGAGATATTGGTAACAGTGATCAATATTCTATCAGGAGTTAAAAAAGGAAATCTGGTAGAAACGTGTTTTATATTATTGTTATCAGAATTATTATTATTATTATTACTATTATTATTATTATTTACTTATTCACTTTACATCCCACTCACTGCTCCCCTTCCAGTCACCACCTCCCACAATCCCTTCACCCATCCCCCTTCCTCATCTCCTCTGAGCAGGTGGGGTCCCCCCATAGATCTTCCCCATCTTGGCACATCGAGTCTCTGTGAGGCTAGGTGCATCCTCTCCCACTGAGGCCAGACAAGGCAGTACAGCTAGAATTACATATCCCACAGACAGGCAACAGTTTTTGCTATAGCCTCCAGTTGTTTGGGACCCACATGAAGACCAAGCTATACACTGCTACATATGTGCTGAGAGGCCTAGGCCCAGCCCATATATGTTCTTTGGTTGGTGGTTCAGTCTCTGAGAGCCCCAAGGGTCCCGGTGAGTTGACACTGTTGGTCTTCCTGTGGAGTTCCTATCCTCTTCCAGAACCTCAATCTTTCCTGTTCTTCCAGAAGTGTTTCCAAGCTCCATCCGCTGTTTGGCTGTGGATGACTGTATCTTTCTGGGTTGGCTGCTGAGTAGAACCTCTCAATGGATGAAACATGTTTTTTTTAAATACTCACTTGTTCCTTTTTATTGTTATTTATTTAAGAATCATATGTAGAACACAGTATGAAATCTTATAAAGCAATCATAAATACCATTAATGTATTTTTAATGGAGACATACAAAAGATACTAGTGTATCTTTGTTAAAAGTGAAAAACATCAAAAAGAAGAGGAAAGCAATAGCAGATTGGATTCAGATAAAGGTACTAAAAAACAGATTATTTTTATGAACAGAATCTAGACAGTAAAGAAGCAAAGTAGTTGCCAATAGCAAGCCTTTGTTTCTTTAGATGGAATTATATGTACCCAGTATAAAGACATAAATGCATTGCAGGAAAAGGATGCTTTCATCTGAATGAAATTCAGAATTTGGCAGCACATGTGAGCATCTAAGGTCATGGACTTTTTACATCCGTTATTGCATAGGCATTGTTCGTACCCACTAAGCGCTCGCTGATCCAGGGTTAGCATTTAATGAAGATCCCTTTTTGCTTTTATTTTTCTTTGGAGAATGAATACTTATTCATTATATTGTGAGATATTTCATTCCAAAGATTAAAATATTTAGTGAGATGGTGACTCTGTGGCAGACACAGTGAAGAGTGTTTAGCTGTGAAAAGTCAAAGCAAAATGAAGATCAATGCCAGCCCCTTCACTCCAAGGTTTGTGAGTCCTAAGGGGCTTTAGAAAAGGCCCACAATGAGTGGGGAAAGGGTAGGAAGGAGACAGGTTCATATACAGGCTCACTTCAAAACTCAAACTTTGCTTTTCTTACTGATTGCTAGAATTAATGTTAATTTCTATCCACAAATGTTCACTTCTTTCACTTCCTAATGCTGATGTTCCAATTTTACCATCACTGTCACTGTCACTGTCCCCTTATCTTTGTGATAGAAACGGGAATTTGAGGCCTTCATTCTTATTCATCTTGAAACATTTATTCTGAGTATTTTCTTTCTTCTGTAATAGCTTCAGCATGCTTCTGCTTGTGTGATTGTCCATGGAAAGCAGTAAAACTTGAAAGTAATTCACCGAATTTGGAAGTACTATCACATAAATTTCAAACCTCAGTAACTAAATACAGGAACTGTAAAACAATGGATCATTCTAGTCCCTTGTAAATAATCAACCGAGTCAAGCTGTATCTATATCTAAAATAAGGCTGTTTGCGACCAGTAAAGAGGTGTTTACAGATTCTCTAAACTTTGATTAGGAGTTATGTTGGACATGTAGAAGTCTGCAAGTGTAGACTTAGGATTCCTGAATTTCAGTAAAGGCTATTCTTTCTTAAATGTGTACAGAGAAAGGAAGCAGGTAGACTAAGATCAATTCTTTTTTTCTTTTATTGGATATTTTCTTTATTTACATTTCAAATGTTATCCCCTTTCCTAGTTTCCCCTCCGGAAACCCCTTATTCCACCCTCCCTCCCCCTGCTTCTATGAGGATGCTCCGCCCCCCCACACTCCTGCCTCCCCGCCCTGGCATTCCCCTACACTGGGATATTGAGCCTTCACAGGACCACGGACAATAGTGGTTTCAAGCAGGTTAGAGTTACTACTGTTTTCCTTATGGTGGCCACTCCGAAGAAGAGGATTTATTTTAAAAATTAAGAGACCTGGAGAGATGGTTCAGTAAAGATCACTTGCAGATCTTACAGAGAGCCTCACAATTGCCTGCTTTCCAGTTCCAGGAGATAAAATACCCTCTTCTAGAATCCAAGGGCACCTGTGGTCAAGTGTAAATATCACACACACACACACACACACACACACACACACACACACACACACACACACACACACCAAAATTAAAAATAAAATCAATTGAATTAAAAGCATTGAATCAAGTTCTCTAAGACTCTGAGATAGGAGAAAGAAATTTTTGTTTCCATCTTTGAATTGGCAATAAATGGCCCTAGAAATAGTTCTGGGTCCCCAGATTACATGTTATTTTTAAAGAATCAGGGATATGAACTCTAAAATGTCTCTTCCAGCTCAAAAATTATTTTATCCTCTTCAAAGTAACTAGTTATTCTGTTGTTTTATATGTCTATCTAACAATAGTAAAATCTCCATCTGCCATTGTCAAACAGAAAGTTGCAATTCATTTTCATCTGAGACAGCCTTGTGACAATCAGCCTGGAAGTATGTCCATTGCTCTTAATTATATTTTTTCAAATGCATGACACAGAACTTTTTATCAGTATCAGAATTTAGATTACAAGGCATTTCTTATTTCAGATTTGATGACATATTTTAAAGGTTCTTTCCCACAAGGTTTTATATTAAAGAAAGACATAGTTGAATCTAAATTTTGATGCAATTTACTTTTCCTCTAGGGGAAATTGTTTAGACACTCATTTAAACTAATAAACTTTTAAGATCTTTGGATGCAAGATAAGTTGGACTTTTATTACCATTAAATAGTGGTCATATATTTCAAAGAAAGGGAAAAGGAGAACAACTATGGCAGTCACCATACTTTATGCGATCCACAGAGCCTCTGTACAGAAGCAGATACACTGTACTTGTCATGTTAAAATTGTGGGAAGTGATCAGGAAACTACGTCCAAAACTGCATAGGGATGGTCATGAAAAGAAGGCGAAAATGCTAGTAGAAAAAAAATTCAAAAGCAGTTTCAAAATACCATACTTTTAAGTCCATAAATTCCTATCTGAGTTAGAAGGCAGAGTGCCAAGTCTCTTCCTAAGGCTAATTAAACTGGCTGAGTTATAAAGTCTTTAAAATGAGACAGAATGAGATGCAGACTTCTAACTATAGAAATTCCTGCAAACACTGAGTTATTCCAACATTCTCCGAGTCTAATTGAAAGTGATTGTGATTGGTACTTACTTGAAATGACTCTTCTCTTGGCTCTGAAGATGTTTTATCTCAAACTGCAATAAGATTTCTTTATAGTTCAATAAAGATTCAATATCTAAAATGCTCAGCTTCTTATAATATCTCTCCCACCTTCATATTTGTGTGTGTGTGTGTGTGTGTGTGTGTGTGTGTGTGTGTGTGTGTGTGTGTGTTGGGGGGGAGGGGACTACAAGATCTCCAAACCTTGGAAAACTTCTCTCTTTAACCCTATATCAGCATAAACTAAGAGAAAATACCAGTTATCATTGCCAGAACTAATTCCATTTTGTGTATGTGTGGATATATCATTGTATCTCTGATATGATATCTCATGCTGGCGATATGTATATGTGGTATGCAGTGAAGTAGTTTCATATGTAAATGCTTCATGTTCATAGTATATTTATAGATACTTTGCCTATAACATTGGTGATCAACCATACATTTTAGCAAAGTATACAAATATCAATCATAATAACAAATTCTAAATAATAACTTCCCTAGAGAGTATATTTATTAAGTTTTGATGAATTTTTGGCAACACCATTTCCATATTCCTTAAACAGATCAGAATAAGAGGTAAAGAAAGTGTGTCTAATGTTTGTGTGCCTGAAGTATACTTTACTAATCATATCCAAATAATGTGGGAACTGGCTCACAAAATAGTAAATGAAGATTATAAATCAAATTGAGTCAGGAAAAATAATAGAAGGTGACAGATCTCATATTTCAGCTCTAAAGTATTTTATCACAACCTTATGATTTTAATTGATACATCAGTAAGCATTAAAACCTTTTACATTTTTTTTAGCAATCAGGATAAAAGAATGGCTTGGTTAGTCTGCGCTTATCACTAGATAAAACAATAGATATAGTAGAAAAACAGAAAAAATAAGTAAGTAAACATGAATAAGACTGTAGACTACATATGCAATTTGAAGTTCATAAAACTTATTTTAAAATCTTTGCAAGAGCAGAGCTAGATACCACATTCTTTACAATTCAAAGAAATTGAAATTGTATATACACATAAAGTTATATGTATGTGTATTGTATTTATATTAACACCCATGTGATTTTATATAGTATAATAGATGAGATGTTTAATTAAGTCAACTACAGTTAGATAATGAACCATCTGCTTAATATTTAAGAATCAGTGCCATGATTTTTAAAATGGAACTATTCATTAAAACTAAGGTAAGTGTAATTAATGGTATACTGCTTTCCGGAAACTGAGATCATAGAGTTAGGAGTTGAAGGCCAGCCTGAAATATATAGAATAATACTATTTGACAGTGAGTGAATAACACTTACAGACAAATCCACAGCTCTGGCCCATGAAATTGTTATTCAGTACAGGATTTTACAATTTTAGGTCAGAATCAACAGCAAATATGTCAACAAAGTTCAGAGCCACTGGTCACGGTGCATGAGCCAACTCCGTGAGCTGCAGTTCTCCTTCTCTTTTCTTTATGTAAAGAAAGGAATTAGTTTGTGCATGTTCGGAAATCAACAGATCAGAGGAAAATTTGAATGAAAATTATACAACAAAATACTGAACCCTCAGAAAATTTTCAAAATATATTTGCTAATTAAGCATTCTAGATGTCTGTGAAGCCAGAGTGTGGAAGCCTACATTGAATGGAGATCACTTATATTGGCAATAACTAAATTCCTTTTATCTGTGATATTTCTCAGTCTTTTTTTTTCTAAGTCAATTTCTGTTCAACCACCATGTTACCTGAATTTATATTTCAAAGGAAATACTACATGGAATATTTTATCGTATTTCCATTTATGAAAGTACAAGTTGGCCCAGCACTTACTCAAGAACAAGTCAACAAAAAAACATAGGATGTGTGTATCTGGTAAAAACTTTTAGCTTTTGAATGATCCAGGATGACAAATTGAGTCCTAAATTAAACCCTACTATATCAGATGGCCAGTGTGATAGGGATTTTTATTGTTGTTATCTCTCTCCTTCAGCCAGGATTTTTGACTTCCAAGTTCTTTATGAAGGTAGAAGATAAACTTCTAATATCCCTTGAAAACACCTTAGTGATCATAAGGAAAAGGATTTTGTTAAGAAACTTGAAACAAAAATTTTTTGTTAAACTTTACTAGTTGTATAGAACTCAAGAGTTTAGTTTCTGGCTTCATACTTTAGTTTTCTTTATGGTTAAGAGTATAAAGATTTGAAAGTCATAATTTTACAACAGAATTAACTAAATAAATAAATGCATATATATATACACATACATGTATATATCTATGTACATTTATATATACTTATATACATGTATACAACACTTGCAAAGATGCCTTCAGAGATTAAAGATTGTATACATAAGCACACACACATATATGTATATATGTGTGTGTGTATATATGTGTATATATATGTATATATATAAATGTATATATATGTGTGTGTGTGTGTATATATATATATATATGTATGTTTGTGAACCATAAATGAATATAGCTAAACATGACAAACTGTGTGTGCACATATAAACATCTATGCTGGAGAGTCAGATATAGATTTAGGCCTTTAACTATGTCTTGAGTCATACATCAGGCAGGGCTCTGCACCCTTGACTTATCGCCACACTGTCTTTAGCTATTTCTTACATACATTATTATTTCTCAAAGAACAGGCTCACAACCAGGGATGCATTCCCTGAAACTCTTTCAGAAAGCCAACTATCAGAAGCCTTTGTTGAGTGAGGCTTGGTATTCTATGCTTAGCAAACCCTTCAAGGAATTTCTACATTTGTTAGACTTTGAGAATCACCTTTCAACATCACATTCATCTCTCCACTACAGCAGCAGGTCGTAGGTGCCAATCAAGTTAATTGATCATGAGATGAGCACAAGTGAGGACTTCTACCTTTAAAACTAAAGATAATGCAAATACATTTTTATCATAAATACACGACATGGAAATTTTCCCTTGACTTGTTTATTTTAATTCAGTCAATGAATCCCATAGTGCCAACTCCTTAAATTCACAAGTTCTGATGAGATACTGCACTTAAAATGATTTACTGGATATCTTATAAATCTGTGCTTAGTGTCAATCTTGTCCCAACGTCCTGCTTAATCTACCATTTACCAGTTTATCAAATGGGTATAATCTGTCTGATGTGAAACCTCAGCAGATAAAGGCACTTACTGTCAAACCTGATGACCTTATTTTATCCCCAAAATGCACATGGAGCAATGAGAGGACAAATTCTCACAGGTTGTCTTCAGACATTCTCATAAAATATTGCATTCAGGTGCACATGCATGCTTGAGCATACACACACACACACACACACACACACACACACACACACACACACACACACACACCTTAAGAGCACTTGCTGCTCTTGAAGATGATTTGAGATTAGTTCCAAAACCCACTTGAGATTGCTTACAACCACCTGTAACTCCAGCTCCAAGGCACCCTACACTCTATTTTTCTGGCCACTTTGGACACCAGACATACATATGGCACAACGGCAAGCAATATGATGATTATTCAACTCTTCTTTATGGAGTTAACCAACTTAACACCATATATTAAATTGTTTTTCTTATTATATTTTAAGCTGTCTGTAAAACAATGGTTTACTCCTGGGCTGCTTAATGTATTGCATTAATCTAGGTGTATATATCTATACTTGTATGATGCTATTCTGATTATAATCATTTTGTATTATATGCAATCTAAACAAAGGAACGAATCTTATGGTGATCTCTTATATTTTATTTCTAATACTTGTTGTACTCCATAATGGCTAGATACAAGCATCACCTTTAATTAAATTCTCTCCTCAGAACATCACAGGGGGCATGATTTCTATTTGTTTCTGATTGTCCTCTCCTGTAAAAGATCCCTACTGTCAGCAGTTGGTCACTCAATGTCAAGTAATGCTGTGGTATGCAGGTTGGGGACCAGCTGTGATTCTGTGTCCTCCATTTCTTCTGTCAGGGCATCCAGGTGCAGCTGCACACCAGGCTGAAAAGATGAAGCAGAGTTTGGAAGACGTGGGGTCTGCGGGATCCCATCCAGCTGGGATGAGGGGCTGGGAAGGCTTTTCTATGGAAGGCCTTCTCCAAGGATTTTAGTGTTACAGCTCTTTGACACGATACTCAATGAAACAACTCTATTAGACATTCTTCAGTGAAACAGCTGGTGCACATACACTTGATTTGGGGTGACCAAGAGCTGTATATGAACCTTAAAGAGTGAACAGGAGTTTTCAGGGCGAGTGTGAAATTATTAGCTGGAGCATAATGTATTGTGAATGCCTAATTTATATGAAGAGACATTCCAGGAATCTCAGATACTTGCTGGGCAGGTTCTCATTGGGGAAAGAGGAAGTTGAACTTGCAGATTTGTCAAGAGCTACTTGACCTTACTCAAGTGGCTGGTGGGCTCCCCAGCAAGGTCAGAGAAGGGGGAGCCCTGCTGGAAGAGGGAAGAGTCCTCCATTTTGTGCAGAGTTCAGAAGCTATCATCCATCCAGACATGGTAGATTTCAACCTTAACTAGTAGGGTTTGCCAAAAAACTCAAGTCCCTTTCTGTAGAGAAAAATTGGTAGAACCATACCTTTGCTTTGGTACTAGAGTTCTTCTTCTATAATCTAGGTTTTTTATTTTTAATTTCTTATATTTTGAATATTAACCCTCCTGTCCAGTGAATAGTGTTGTATATTTTCTTGTTTTTTCATTTGATTTATTGTTTGTTGTGAAAAAAAATGAATATGGTGTAAAGTTTTTACACTTTTGTGTTTGTTTCCTGCTGAAAGAACAGCAGAAACCCCATTTGTCTCCATTTAAGGACCAGACTTGATTTCAAAAAGAAAACCATAAGGCACCAGTTCCAGAAAATCCAGGAAAAAAAATGTCATAAAACCCCCTCCCAACATATGGAGAAATATCGTATCTCAGGATGGGACAGCTGTGCTGAACAGTCATATCTCATCCTATGAGACAGGAATGCAACCACTGACCACCTGTGACCCCCTACCACGCACAAAGAAATTTTAGATTACCTAATCCTACTAGAGAGTTCCCTTGGTTCCCTATAAGAAGGCCTGCATGCCTTTGTCTGGGGTAATCATTTTTGAAAAATGGTTGACTCTGCATGTTGATTATTTCTGCAAAATAAATGCACTTTGTTCTTTCAAACTATTTGAGTCTAGGGTCTTCATTCAGATAATTTTGAATACTTACACTGTGTTTTGGAATCTTTTCTAAAACTTCCTTGCCTGTTCCAATATCTTAAAATATTTCCCATAGTCTGTTTCATGTTTTAGGTTTAGTCTTGGGTTAAATTTTTGTCACTGGTGAGTAACAGGGGAATTATTCCATTCTTTTGCATGTAAGTAACCAACTTGGTATCATTTATTGAAAGAGTTAGTCCTTTCGGGTTCTAGGCTGTTTGAGATGCCTATTGTATCTCATTAGTCTGTGTGTATATATTTATATATTTGTGGTGCTATTTTGATTATGAGAGTTGTATATTATATTCTGATATCAGCTAATGTAAAGTCTCCTGCTTCAATCTTTTCCTCTAGATGGCTCTATTTGGGGATTTGTTCATAATTTCCTACAAAGTGTCGGATAGAGTTTTTTCTTTCTTTCTAGTTTTGTGAAGAATGTCTTTCTTGATTTCTTTTTCAGATATTTTCTATTAGTAAATAGAAATGCTGAAGTTTTCTGTGTGATGATTCTGTGTTGTGTAATTTTGCTTAATTTTATTGGTTCTCATAGCTTTTGTTGGATTCATCTCATTTCCTAGCTATAAGATCATGTCATCTGAAAAGTCTGACAACTTTTTTTATTAATCATTTTATTCATTTACATTTGAAATGATGTTTCCCCTCCTGGTTACCCCTCCACACATCCCCTATCCCATCCCCCCTCTCCCCTCCCCTTTGCCTCTATGAGGGTGCTCCCCCACCACTCACCTACTCCTGCCTCACCGCTCTAGCATCCCTCTATGCTGAGGCATCAAACCTCCACAGGACCAAGGGCTTCCCCTCCCATTTATGTCAGATAAAGCCATCTTTAGCTACATGTATATCTGGAGCCATGACTCGCTTCATGTACATACTCTTTGATTGGTGGTTTCGTCCCTGGAAGTTCTGGGTGGTCCGGTTATTTGATATTGTTCTTCCAATGGGGTTGCAATCTCCTTAATCTCCTTCAGTCTTTCCCCTAGCTCTTCCATTGGGGTTTCCAGGCTCACACCAATGACTGGCTGTGAGTATCTGCATCTGTATGTGTCAGGTGCTGGTAGAAACTCTCAGAGGACTACTATTCCAGGCTCCTATCTGCAAGCACATCTTGCCATCAACAATAGTGTGGAGGTTTGGTTTCTGAAGATGGGTTGGATCCCTTGGTGGGGCAGTCTCTGAATGGCCTTTTCTTCAGTCTCTGTTCCATTTATTGTCCACATCTTTCCTTTGGACAGGAACATTTCTGGGTTAAAAATTTTGAGATGCATGGGTGGCCCCATCCCTCAATTGGGGGCCGTGCCTATCTACTGGAAGTGGTCTCTACAGGTTGTATCTACCCTGTTTTGGGTAGATACCCACCGATGGATCCTGGGAGCCTCTCGCTTCCCTGGAGTCTGGGACTTTCTAGTGGTTACCCACAGTTCCCAATCCCCTAGTGCTACATGATTCTATTCAATTTCCTGACCCTCTGTACTTCTGTCTAGTCCCTTCCAATAACTGATCCTGCTCCCCCTTTTTTTCCCTCCCCTTCCTCTCTCCATCCCAGGTCCCTCCTTCCCTCTACCTTCTGTGACTATGTTGTTCCCCATTCTATGTAGGATTGAAGCATCTACATTTTGGTCTTCCTTCTTTTTAAGCTCCATATGGTTTCTGGGTTGTATCATGGGTGTTCTAAGCTTTTTTATTCTAAGCTATTCTAATATCCACTTATCAGTGAATACATACCATGTGTGCTCTTTTGTGTCTGGGTTACCTCACTCAGGATGATATTTCCTAGTCCCATCCATTTGCCTGTGAATTTTGTGAAATCATTGTTTTTAATAGCTGGGTAGTACTCCATTGTGTAAATGTACCACATTTTCTGTGTCAGTTCTTCTGTTGAAGGACATCTGGGTTATTTCCAGCTTCTGGCTATTATAAATAAGTCTGCTATAAACATAGTGAAGCATTTGTCTTTGTTATTTGTTGGAGCATCTTTTGAGTATATGCCTGAGGGTGATATAGCAGGGTCTTCAGGTAGAATTGTTTTCAATTTTCTAAGGATCCACCAGATTGATTTCCTAAGTGGTTTTAATACCTTAGAATCCTACAAGCAATGGAGGAGCATTCCTCTTTCTCCACATCTTTACCAGCATCTACTGTCACCTGAGTTTTTGATCTTAGCCATTCTCATTGGTATGAGGTAGAATCTCGTGGTCTGCTTCTCAGCCATTAGAGATTCCTCAGTTGAGAATTATTTGTTTACCTCTGTGCCTTATTTTTAATAGGGTTATTTGGTTTTTCAGAGTCTAATTTATTGAGTTCTTTGTATATTTTGGATATTAGCCCTCTGGTAGATGGATATAGGCTTGGTAAAGATCTTTTCCCAACCTGTGGGTTGCCGTTTTGTTGTCAGTGTCCTTCGCCTTTCAAAAGCTTTTCAGTTTTATGAGATCCCATTTGTCAATTGTTGATCTTAGAGCATGAACCATTGGTGTTCAAGAAATTTTTCCAGGTGCCAATGTGTTTCAGGATCTTCCCCACTTTTCTTCTATTAGATTCAGATTATCTGGTTTTATGTGGAAGTTTGATCCACTTGGACTTGAGCATTGTACAAGGAGATGAGAATGGATCAATTTGCATTCTTCTACATGCCGACCCCCAGCTGAATTAGCAACATTTGTTGAAAATGCTGTCTTTTTCCACTGGATGGGTTTGGCTTCTTTGTCAAAGATCAAGTGGCCATAGGTGTGTAGGTTTATTTCTGGGTGTTCTATTCTAGTCCATTGACTTGCCTGCCTGTCTCTGTACCAATACCATGTGGTTTTTATCACTATTGCTCTGTTGTACAGCTTGAGATCAGGGATAATGATTACCCCAGAAGTTCTTTTATTGTTGATAATGGTTTTCGCTATCCTGGGATTTTTGTTATTCCAGATGAATTTGAGAATTGCTCTTTCTATCTCTGTGAAGAATTGAGTTAGAATTTTTATGGGTATTTCACTGAATCTGCAGATTACTTTTGGTAAGATGGCCATTTTTACTATGTTAATCCTGCCAATCCATGAGCGTGGGAGATCTTTCCACCTTCTGATTTCTTCCTTTTTTGAGTTCTTTCTTCAGAGACTTGAAGTTCTTGTCATACATATCTTTCCCTTGCTTTGTTAGAGTCACACCAAGATATTTTATATTATTTTGACCATTGTGAAGAGTTTCTTTCTCAGCCCTTTTATTCTTTAAGTAGAGGAAGGCTACTGATTTATTTGAGTTAATTTTATATCTAGCCACTTTGCTGAAGTTGTTTTTCGGCTATAGGAGTTCTCTGGTAGAATTTTTGGGGTCACTTATGTCTACTATCATATCATCTGCAAATAGTGATACCTTGACTTCCTGATTTCCAATTTGTATTCCTTTGATCTCCTTTTTGTTGACTAATAGCTCTGTCTAAAACTTCAAGTACTATATTGAATAGATAGGGGGAGAGGGCAGCCTTGTCTAGTCCCTTATTTTAGTGGTACTGCTTCAAGGTACTCTCGATTTAGTTTGATGTTGGCTGTTGGTTTGCTCTATACTACTTTTATTATGTTTAGCTATGGACTTTGAATTCCTGATCTCTCTAATACCTTTAAAATGAATGGGTGTTGTATTTTATCAAATTTTTCAGCATCTAATAAGATGATCACATGATTATTTTCTTTGAGTTTGTTTATGTAGTGGATTACATTGATGGATTTCCATATAGTGAACCATCCCTGAGTCCATGGAATAAAGCCTACTTACTTGTTCATGGTTAATGATCATTTTGATATGTTCGTCGATTTGGTTTGCAAGAATTTTATTGAGTATTTTTGCATTGATATTCATAAGAGAAATGAATCTAAAGTACTCTTTCTTTGTTGGGTCTTTGTATCATTTAGGTATCAGTGTAACTGTGGCTTCAAAGAAAAAAATGGAGTAGTGTCCCTTCTGTTTCTATTTTGTGTAATAGTTTGAGAAATATTGGTATTAGGTCTTCTTTGAAGTTCTGATAGAATTCTGCACTAAACCCATTTGACCTTGGACTGGTTTTGGTTTGGAGACTTTAATGACTGCTTCTATTTCCTTAAAGGCTTTTGAACTGTTTAGATGGATTATCTCATCCTGATTTAACTTTGGTATTTGATATCTATCTAGAAGATCATCCATTTCATCTAGATGTTCCAGTTTTGTTGAGTATAGGCTTATGTAGTGGGATCTAATGATTTTTTGGATTTCTTCAGTTTTTGTTGTTATGTCTCCCTTTTCATTTCTGCTTTTGTTAATTTGGATGCTGTCTCTGTGCCCTCTAGTTATTCTGACTAAGGGTTTATCTATCTTGTTGATTTTCTCAAAGAACTAGCTCCTAGTTTTGTTGATTTTTTTTGTGTGTGTGTGTGTACTTCTCTTTGTTTCTACTTGGTTGATTTCAGCCCTGAGTTTGTTTATTTCCTGCTGACTACTCCTCTTGGGTGTATTTTGTTCTAGAACTTTTAAATGTGCTGTTAAGCTGCTTGTGTATGATCTCTCCGACTTCTTCATGAAGGCAGTTAGAGTTATGAATTTTCATCCTAGCACTACTTTAATTGTGTCCTTTAAGTTTGGGTAAGTTGTGTCTTAATTTTCATTAAATATTTAAGTGTTTAATTTCTTTATTTTTTTCTCTGACAAAATTATCATTGAGTAAAGAGTTGTTTAGTTTCCATGTGTATGCAGGCTTTCTGTTGTTTTTCTTTTTATGGAAGTTCAGCTTTAATCTGTGGTGGTTTGCTAGAATACATGGGATTAATTCAATGTTCTTGTACCTATTGAGGCTTGCTTTGTGTTCAATTATATGGTCAGTTTTGGAAAAGGTACCATGAGGTGCTGAGAATATGGTATATTCTTTTTGTTTTATGGTAAAATAGTCTACAGATATCTGTTAAGTCCTTTTGGTTCATAACTTCTGCAAGTTTCACCGTATCTCTGTTTAGTTTCTCTTTCCATAATCTGTCCATGGGTGATAGTGGGTTGGAGAAGTCTCCCACTGTTATTGTGTGAGGTTCAGTGTGTGCTTTGAGCTTTATTAACGTTTCTTTTACATATGTGGGTGCCCTTGCATCTGGAACATAGATGTTCAGAATTGAGAGTTCATTCTTGGTGGATTTTTTTCCTTTGATGAGTATAGTGTCCTTCCCCATCTTTTTCATAACTTTTGGTTGAAAGTCTATTTTATTGGATGCTAAAATTGCTACTTCAGCTTGTTTCTTGGGACCATTTGCTTGGAAAAAATTTTCCAGCCTTTTACTTTGAGATAGTGTCTGTCTTTTTCACTGAGGTATATTTCCTGTATCCAGCAAAACACTGGGTCTTATTTACATATCCTGTTTGTTAGCCTGTCTTTTTATTGGGAATTGAGTCCATTGATGTTGAGAGATATTAAGGACCAACCATTGTTGCTTCCTGTTATTTTTGTTGTTACAGGTGGAATTATGTTTGTGTGGTTCTCTCCTCTTTTGGGTTTGTTGTGAGAAGGATAATTTTTTATTTTTTCATGGATGTAGTTTCCCTCCTTGTGTTGGAGTTTTCCTTCTAGTATCCTCTGTAGGGCTGAATTAGTGGAAAGATATTGTTTAAATTTGTTTTTGTCATGAAATATCTTGGTTTCTCCATCTATGGTAATTGAAAGTTTTGCTGGATACAGTAGCTCTCCACCCTCTCAGCCCACACCAGAGGCAGCTTGACCCCAAGGAGCTCTGACACACCCAGGATCTCAGGTGAGGCCCCAACCCACTCCCCAATACCTGGCATAACTGGGACCCCCCGGGACCCAGGGTACACAGGAACCCGTGCCCAGCCAGAGGCACACATTCTATCCAGTTTGCACCTGTACCCAGTAGAGGACATCCAGGATCACAGGATCATAGGGTGACAGGCTCCAATCATAAACAGACAGGCCAGTTAGCACTAGAGATACCCAGATATTAAGAGCAAAACACAAGAATATAAGCAACAGAAACCAATACTACTTGGCAACATCAGAACCCAGTTCTCCCACCACAGCAAGCCCTCAATATCCCAACACACCTGAAAAGAAAGATTCTGATCTAAAATCCCATCTCATAAAGATGATAAAGACTTAATCTGAGTGTGGAAGATTAGCCATGTGGTCTAAGAAAAGATTAGTCCAGAAAATTTCTGAACCACTAAAGCATTCACAGTCCCCAAATTCCAATCATTTAATTTACTATAAGCTTGAAAAAACTAATCACAATCATACTATATTTTATAACCCGTGAGGGATATATAAGCATATATTTTTTTTATTTTCACATTAATACTGGGTTTTTTTTTTTCATTTTTCTAAGCCCCATCCTTTTGGGTGGGGGAGGATTGGATACTTACTTTATTTACATTTCAATGTTTTCCCCTTTCCAGGTCTCCCCTTCAGAAACCCCGTATCCCATCCCCCTCCCCCTGCCTCTATGAGGGTGCTCCCCCACCCACCCACTCATTCCCGTCTTCCCTCCCTAGCATTCCTCTACACTGGGGCATCTAACACCCTCGGGTCCAAGGGTCTCTCCTCCCACTGATGTCTAACAAGGACCTCCTCTGCCACATATGCGGCCAGCACCATGGGTCCCTCCATGGTGGTCCTTTGGTTCTTTGGTTGGTGGTCCAGTCTCCAGGAGCTCCAGGGGATCTGGCCAGTTGTCACTGTTGCAGGGATATATATTGACTGATAGTATTGCTCATTTCCAACATCTGCATCAGTACTTATTTGCAATGAAATATACCATTTGTATAAAATACAAGTAGAATATTCTGGCTCAAAAATCATTCTCTTCATTTGTTGCTCGTATAGAGTTATGGAATAATAGAGAACTCAAAGAATATATATTTTAAGAGCGTTAGGGCACAAAGAGTATCCTTGAATAACTCACACAGGAAATCAGCATTTGTCTCAAAATATAGATCCTCATCCTCTCATTAACTGCCCTCCCTTTATACTTTGACACTTCTCTATCCTATTGTGGAAAACACATCAAATCATTTGGTTTTCCTGTCTTCTTAGAATTGGTCAGAAAGATGGCTGTTTATATTCTTGATGTTAATGACTCTATCAGGTAATGCACTGGAAATTTCCTCATTTACCACTATATATGCTACATTGCTTGTTACTTGAGTTGAGTAAAAAGGATGACTAACACAGTATGCAGCAAAGGCAATACAACATGGGCTTTTCTATATGAGTCATAGAGGCTACAATACTATATTTACAATAATAATAATAAGACGGGGAATAATGGCATCCTAAAATTTAATGAGGTAGTTTAATTTAAATGTACGATCTTAGCTTGTGTCAACCTACTGGCCATTGCAAGCAGCACATTTTTTTAACAACCTTGTGCAATGGGGCTGTAAATTACTATAATTAAATTAAGCCATAACCTTATCCAAGCAGTAGATGCTTTTTACACTTTGTTTGTGTAATCATACCTGCTTAGGGCATAAACAAGGGTGGAAATATCAAGTGGCATAAAAAGCCATGCTATTTGCAATTTTTCAAGAAGAAACTATTTATCATCTACCCATTCCAGATATGTCCATCATAAATTTGTTGGTTTGAGGAATTATCATTAAATACATCTTTAACTTCTTTCCAAAGTTGAAAGAACTGCACAGTGAGGATAAGAGTTTTTATCCACTAAACATAGCTATATGCCTTTATATTGATTTCCAGTCTCATTTAAAAATTATAGGTCCAGAGAAATAGAGTGCTAACTTGATTTAGTGGTATACTAAGAATTTTAAGATAGAAAACAGTGAATTCTGAAAGCAACACAAAAGAACTGTTTCCTGCTTGTTATTGTGTTATGATCTCCATAAACTGTGAGTTGTGATGACTATTTTGTGAGGACTTTTCACTGGGTACACAATAATTCCCCCTGGTCTGATGGTTGTAGTTGGAAAGAGGTGTTTCCTTATGAAGTAGAAGGAGAAACAAGTCTTTGCTCGTCTTCATTCCTCCTACATCATGTAATATCTGATAGTAAATATGATGTATTTTTAACCATATTGTTTTCAGGTCTGACTTCTCATCAGATATTGAAATTCTTGGAAGTAAAGAATATAATTTATTATGAATCCATATTAATTCTGTAGCATGTTATTAAAGACATGTCCTCGGCAGAACTACTGAAAGAATAAAATTTCATGAAAGAAGATAAATTGTGTATAGATGCTCTGATTGTTAAACTCCCAGTTTTACCTGTGCACTTTTGAAATGCTTTAAATTTCCATATGGGGATTAGGAAAGCTGGTGAGAGTGGAGTTGATGATGTCATAACATTTGTTGTTTTGGCAATTACTTTCACTTTTAAGCAAATTCCGAATTCATAATTGTATCAGTTTTAAGTAGTTTTCCTGTATTGTCGCTGCTGTCTGTACAGTTTGAAAGTTTTGAGGATAAAGACTAATGAACCACTAAAGACATATATAACGCTGTGGTATAGTTATAGCAATGAAGCTTTTGGTTTGCTCCTTCTTCTCACTGAGTGATACTAAGTGGACATAAAGTAGCTCTAATAAGGCATCACTGTCATCATACTTCATCCTTTAACTACAAGTTATAAAAAAGTCACAAAAGAACTTGAATTTATACTTCCAGTATCAGGTAACTGAATGTGTGTGTATAGGATTATGAGGTGGTTGTTGTTGTTGCTGTTGTTGTTGTTTTATTAATCTACTATATAATGACCCTAAATCCAATTTATACTGGCTCTGATGCTTAGCCCAGGCTGCAGTTTGACCTTCTCCCACAGAACTTCAACTTCTTTGTGCTGATCATAAGGAAAATTCAGTGCTTGAATCAGGCAAGTTCCTTGGAGCCTTCTAAGCAAAGCAAGATGATCCCCTGTAGAATACAAATCAAGATGTCAGTGTTACTAATTAAAGGAAACAAGATCAAAGAGGTAATTTCTAAACATAAGGACTTGCATGTTTCAAGGGGTTATAGAGTTTCCTCCAAAATAGGAACAAGAGAGCACTATGTATTTATTATTTTAACAATCATTGTTCATGGCTCAATTTTTCCTTGTTGTCATGTGAATAGCTGATGGTTAGATACCTGAATGTTAACACAAATAGCCAACGGATAAGAATAGAAATATGTCCCTTTGTATATGATTCTTCTCTGTGTAAAAATACCAAGTAGTAATACTGTTAGTAGCATTCCTGTGAATGTAAATGAATCTTGATGCACTATTTATTTTTCTTGTCTCTGGATGTGTCAAGCAGTAAACTAATTACTTTGAAGATCTCATTTAGAATATCTTCTACTTTATAATCCCTGAACACAGAAAATGTCAGTATTTAGTAAAAGAGAGCATAGTTCAATGCCGTTAGTAAGAACATAATTGTTCTTATATTTATTTTTCTGTAAATGAGGGCAAAGGGCTAGGGCCCATGTTTTTTAGCTGCTATATTATTCAAAAGAGACAACGTTTTCTATATCCTGAAGATCTTATCTAAAATTGAGCTGAACCTCGAGGCAGGAAATACTTTTCAGAAATACCTCATTTATTTTAAAGGCTACTTAATTGTTTTATATCATTTTCATTAGTTATATATTAAGTTATGATACATACTTTTTATGGTTAAACATTTTGGTTGCAATATTTGCATTAAAACTCTTCAAATTAATCTTTAGAGAAAATATACTTTTAGGAAAGTGTGAAATATTATACTGTATGCCAAACATTAGCACTGTGCTAGATATATTTATTATCAATTCAATTCTTAAAGTACCTCACAAAGCATATTGTTGTGCTTATTGTATAGATAAGAACAGAGTGACTCTGGAACTTGTGCTATTGGATATTGTATTAGGGGTAAGCCCTTATGTCTAGATTTTGATCCTGAATGTGCTTTTTAATTCATCACTGATTTCAATAACTTCATTGAAAAGATAAGTGTATATGATCTGCATAACTCCAGAAAATAAACTCTATTAGATGTTATTAAAACTGGTTTGAGAAAAACACTTTACTACCTTTGGCCACAACCTTCCATAAGAGCAATTTGTACATCCTTGAAAGTTTTGATAGTATATTTTTTTGTCTTCTATCTCCAGATCTAGTTGGTACCCTGAAGAAATAACCAAACATGAGGGTAATTAACATATCAGTTGTGGTCTCATAGGTCTGTAGTCCCAACAGTTCACTTCGGAGAGACCACAGGATCTAGAGCTACAGGTTATTCTGGGTTATATACAAGTTTCAGGTGAACTTATGCTAAATGAGTCCCTATCACTGCCAAAAATATGAGCAACTTATACATAGACTGTAAGATACAGATGAACAGCAGTATTTTACAATACCAAGAATTCTAAAATTTGTAAATTACTAACCAAATTGATGTAAAGTGACAGATACTGTACTCAGTTCTAAGACAGGAAAGTAAAACATCTCTAAAAGAGATTAACAACAAAGTGTGGTGTTCAGAAAGAGTTGAACATTTAAGTTATTGTGTCCAGATAGCATAAAAGTGTGAGCTTTGTATAAGTATATGCTGACATTTGTCTCAGGATTTCCTTTTCAGCCTGAAATAACTTTGCAACAGAGCTTGACGTTCTTTGGAACAAAGAACCCTGAGGTCTGGGGACCATGGAAGCCAAAGACAATGATGAATTTACAAAGAATGAAATTTATTTCCGTAGAGAGTGGAGAGATATGGAAACATTAGCAATTATTCTTACAGACAGTCCGTTACAAACACATATATTTACAACTATAAATAATTTATAGATTATAACAAATTTCAGTGAATGAATGGCACTGATATTCAATCAATATTGTGCAATATGAGGTATCTCTAAGAGAATAGATTTATTTAGTCATGAAAGCAGAAGTCAGAGTTTTGAGAATCAAGGAGATACTTTCTAATCAATATAATATATTTGCTTGTGATTTTTTTGCCATGATGATTTGTCTTGTCAGCTATATTTTAAGTAAATTTACCATATAGAATTCATTAGTATTCATGGTAGTTTGTCTCTACAATCACAATCCATGTGATACTTTTTGTGTAGTAACTCATTGAAACTCTTGTAATATTTTAAGCAATATTATTTTAAACATGTAAGTCTATGTTACATGTAAATTACAACCTTAAGAAGACATATACAAATAAACACAAGTGCTGAGAACATTGTCTCTTGTCTGTTCTTGAAACTCAGTTCCTCTAATATCTTGAGCAGTCAAAAGTATCATATAGTAAAGACTGGATGGCCTAGGTATGGCTCCTGTCCCAACCATGCACTAATCAAATGAGTCTAGGAAGGATACTATCGTCTGTCAGCCTATGTCTTCATCAATAAAAGAATTAATACAGATTCACTAAGAGGGTTGTTATGATAAGTAAGTATATTTGAAAGTAAATATAATGGACTTTTTTAAGAATATAGTGAATATCCTCATTAAATATCATCTAATAACACTACTGATATAATTTAAAGAAGAATGAAATACAACAAACATTATTTTATTATACCAAGAATTTATTAATATTTAATGAGCTGAGTTAGAAATATGTAAAACATATGTAGCCTAGATATGGTGCTTAGAACATATTAAAGTTTTTGATGAGTAAATACTGATGAGTTTGACAACTTTAACCTGTTGTAATGTATGACAGCTTTATAAGAAGGACAATAATGAAAAATACTGTTTAAGCATTATTTCAGTGGGGAAATATCCTGTGGATTCCAAGTAATATGAATTGAAACTAGGTTTCACCATTAACATTCAAACTATATTAGATGTACTGGTATGTAATAACTGATAATAAACAGGAAGTGTGTACTCCAGGCTCAGTCTGCTATATAATATGAACTAATTTCTACGCTTGAGAGCTCATTGTCAGTTGGAGCTATCTTTCCTTATACTCTTGGGAATTGTTTGAGCATTGTGTATAAGAATATAATGTGGGCTGAGGCAGGAGACGTCTGCCTGGCCCACCAGAGTTCCATAGTCAAGCAGCGCCTGCAGGGAGAAGGTTACTCTCCCAGGAGCGTGAAAAAGCCCTGAGTGGGGGCAAAACGAGCCCCAGTGCTCACCGATTCCACCCGGCTTCCGCGGGCCACAGAGACTGAGGGACAGGAACTTCCGACCTCCATCGGGCGGCCGGGGACCTCAGCTTGGACCACAGGGCTCCATAGCCGATTAGCGCCGGGAGAGGGATACCCTCCCAGGAGCTTGGAAAAGCTGGGAGTGGGCCCAAGACAAGCTCCACAGCTCACCAGGAACTGCCCCGAACCTGTGAGACACAGGGACTGCAGTAGGCAGGCATAGAAACCCCCTGGATCCCAACAGCGGAGGTTGAGGCAGGAGACGTGTGCCTGGGCCACCAGAGTTCCATAGTCAAGCAGCGCCCACCGGGAGAAAGTTACTCTCCCAGGATCTTGGAAAAAACACTTCTCAGAGAGAGCTGGTCTTCAAGGAGTATTGATACAGAGGCCTGCAGGTGAGAAAAGCCATAGCCAGAAAGTAAGATCAGCTAACATCAGAGTTAACAAGATGGCAAAATGCAAGGACAAGAACCTAAGGGACAGAAACCAAGGCCACTTGGCATCATCAGAACCCAGCTCTCCCACCACAGCCAGTCCTGGAGTCCCCAATACTCCAGAAAAGCAAGACTCAGATTTAAAATCATTTCTCATGATGATGATAGAAGACTTTAAGAAAGAAATGAATAACATCCTTAAAGAAAAACAAGAGAACAGAGGTAAAGAACTAGAAGCCCTTAAAGAGGAAACACAGAAATCCATTAAAGAATTACAGGAAAAC
>CM052717.1:2845635-2861980 GCA_028551405.1 Uromys caudimaculatus | reverse complement strand
CAGGCAAATGGATGGAACTTGAAAATATCATCCTGAGTGAGGTAACTCAGTCACAAAAGAAGGAACATGGTATGTACTCACTGATAAGCGGATATTAGCCCAAAGGTTCAGAATGCCCAAGTTTCACTTAACAGTAACCGCTGGACTGAGAGTGAGGTCCCAGATGGAGGAGTTGGAGAAAGGACTGAAGGAGTTGAGGGAGTTCGCAGCCCCATGGAGGGAGCAACAGCGCCAATGGGCCTGACCCCCTCCCCCAGGTCATCCTGAAGTTTGGACCACCAACCAAAGAATACACATCTATGGACCCATGGTTCGGACCACATATGTGGCAGAGGATGGCCTCGATGGCCATCAGGGAAAGAGGAGAGGCCCTTGGACCTGAGGGTGTTAGAGACCCCAGTAAAGGGGAATTTCAAGGTGGGAATAGGGGCATGGGTGGGCGGGTGGGTGGGAGGTGGAATTCCCTCATAGAGGTAGGGATGGGGAGGGGATAGGGGGCTTCCAAAGAGGAGACCCAGAAAAGGGGAAACATTGGAAATGTAAATAAAGTATCGAAAATTAAAAAAATGAAAAAAAGAATATAATGCATATTTCTGGCTTCTTGCTGTAATATATTATCTCCTACTCTACCTATGTCTTCTTTTATTTGTTTATTTTTAGTAAATTTTAATATCTTAATTAAAATATAATTACATTGCTTTTCTCTTGCCATTCCTCCCTCCAACACATCTCAGGCCCCCTACCCTCAGTCCCTCTCAAACTCATGGCCTCTTTTCTTAATTTTTATTGTTTCATACATACACATAAATTTATTAATACAACTTGCTGGCACTATTTAATGTTGGCTGTATTTACATAATTTCAGGGCTGATCAGTTACTGTTGGATACCCAATTAAGAGGGTTTTTCCTAGGGAAGATTAGTCATAATCTTCCCTCTCTCACCACCCCCTAAATGCTAGTAGTTCTTAGGGTTGAGATCTGTGAGCTTTTCCACTCCCATTGTTGCATGTCTACTGCTGTTCTCATTCAAATCTTCTTTAAGCACCATATTGTTGAGATAGCATGGGTGAAGCTTCTTATGCTTTATAGGAGTCACAGTTTCACAGCAGATTTCCTGGACCTGTGGCTCACACAGTCTTCAATTCCAACTTCATGATGTCCCCTGAAACTTTGGTGTAGAAGTTGTGTTGTAGGTTTTATCTACTAAGTGCTCTACCATCATTTGTTCCATTCATTTTTAAGAGTTGTGATTCATCCATAATGACTTCTGAGTGTTTCAAAGGGAACCTTCTTTGATGCAGGATGAGAACTACATTTATCAAGTAAAGTCAGAGGCATGGGTTTGCAGCAAGCCTGGGGGGGCATGGAGATGGAGACAGGAGCAATCAGTGTGTGTACCTTCTTTTTACTCTGTAATTATATTTATTTCATTAATATTGCTGTTCACTCTTCTTGAGAGACTGTTGCTACTTAGGCTTTACTCCCTGTCACCGTGCCCCAAAACCTACAACCAGAGGCTGACCGCATGCTTTCTTGTTCTAGGGATCCAAACTGTGAGACTTCTCTGAGATTAGATGAAAATCAAATACAGACAATATCATATTCTTACTAAAAGATATTTTTGAGTCTTCTTTGATAGATCATTTGTTTTGCTAGTGTTGTTTTTATTGAGGGAATAACATAATTTTGCAATCAATGCTTATATTTCATCAGCTAAAAAAAATAAATGAATATTAAAGTTAACCAAGAGTAAAGTAAGAAAATCACATGAATGTTTTTTTTTTTCTGAAGGAATATTGTTTTTACTAACAATATAAAACTAGTATAGTTGGCATTTTAAGTATTTCTCGACAATTACAGTTGAAATCATATTCAATAGTCATTGGCTACTTCTTTAATTCATGATAATAGAATATTCCTAATTAGCAATTATTTGGTAGAAAGGATCAGGCAACAAGTGTGTATAATGGCAAATTTTGGTTTGCTAAGCAAATAATAAATTATTTTCAATGATTCTGTATCTAGATGACAATATTTTAGAAGAAAAAAATCAAATTACTACACTGATTGACTATCATAAGAAATTTTGTAGAACTAGGCCTTATTTCTCTTCCTGTTTCTATCTTAATTAACATTTTAAATTATTACAGCTGAAAAATGTCATCTAAATTTTTTATATATCATTTTCAATTAATTGAAGATGGGACCATATACCTACACACACACATGCATATATATATATATATATATTATAAATTTTTGGATCACAATGAGAAGCAAAACTTTTATTGATTTTCCTTGAAGATCCCCTTGCTTAGTACAATGTGTCTCACAATCAAATTAAACTCATGCTCTTGCTGAAATCCAGATTCCTGCTGAGCCACTGTGATCCGGTATTTTTAAATAGCTCCAGATTGATTCAAGGCTGCTGGCCTAAAGACAGCACAGCTACATCTAATCCAGATCTGAGCACTGAGCTACTTAAGTGTTGCAATCCCAGACTTAGTATTTACAGTCCCTGACTGCCCCTCCACCCTCACCTCCACTCCACTCCCCAGGAAGAAAAGAATTACTCAGAATCTCTGGAGGTAATGGTTACAGAGTCATTATGACCTACTAGCTGACACTGACCTTCATGCTAGATGTGGGTTTCAGCCTGTGAGACTACACCTCTCAATTCTTTCTTAAGCCATAGATGACTAAAACAGTGAGAATTTAACATATACATTTTGCTGTGGAATTATCAGACTGGATGAAATTTTTGGCTACCAAGTGAGTGGAGCTGGCACAATGTATAGTGACTGTGATGACAAGGAGGGAAGAGGATATTTAGTGGCAGTTTGTCAAGTCTCTCTGCATGACAGCATATTAAGATGTCTCTTCAGGTCTGAAGAAGCTGTCCATTTTTGGCATTATTTTTCTTCCAATATTCTCTGAATGTGTTACCTCAATTTCTCATAAAGCTATAGTTACAACCCAGGAATTTTCCTAAAAGCCGAATCACATTTCAGAGTTGTCAGTTGTGAATTAACCTGAAGATGTTCTACTCTGGTCAAAAGTCTTGTATAGGATTCCAAATATGTGGTCTTCCATTTCAGTAAAAACTTTACCCAGCCCAATCTTTCACACTTTCAGTCTTATTTGATCCTGTCTTCTTGCCAAGTGAAATAGTGCAGATAGCTATTTTATTGACACAATAAACAGTAATTAAATTGCTCCTACACGTACGCTATCTGAGATACTAAAGAAGATATTATGATTAATGGCATGCACTGTATTCAGAAAGCTTGCAACATTGAAGAGAGATAAAATCATGGATGTTAGTTACTTTTCTATTGCTATGAGAAAACAACATGACCAAGGCAAACTTACAGAACTAAGAATTTACTGGGCTTATGGTTCCAGAGTCTGTCATGGCAGGGAATAGATAGGCTCGGTGGCCGGAGCAACAAGCTGGAGAGCTCAATCTTGAGCCACAAGAAGGAACTAGAGACAACAAATTGAAAATAGGGAGAGGCTTCATGCTCTGAAAACCTGCTCTCAAGTGATGTGCTACCTCCAGCAAAGTCACATCTGTCAAGCCTATCCAAACAATACCACCTCCTAGTGACCAAGTATTAAAACATCTGAGCCTATAGGGGAAGTTCTAATTCCAGCCACCACTACACGTACATAGATTACAGGTTAGAAAGGGGTAAAGGTGACAGTTCCATCAAACCATGAGATGACTTCCAGCCCTAAGCACTGTTTGGTCATGTGGACAGACAGAATCTATGACAACACATCATGGAACTGGGAAACTAAGGAAGCTACTTGGAAACTAGAAAGTATGTTTTTGTTGTTGTTGTTGTTGTTGTTGTTATTGTTGTTGTTGTTGTTGCTGCTGCTGCTGCTGTTGAGTTGTTCTTATTCTGGTTGCTTTAAATCTGAAAAAAGTGGGGTAACAGTGAGGAGGGTTACTGTAGAACAAGGTATCATGTGAACACAGAAAATAACACCTAGAATGTGAAAGCCCAGTGTACAATTTAAGAGCCTGGCAGTAGAAACCAGTGGCAGAAATGAAGAAAATCTCACTGAAACAATGCAGGGATGGTGCCTGCTTTGTGTGTATGTATCTACAAAACATGGGCTGGGATTTTACTATATTTAGAGAAGAGAGGGGTTATGTTTGAAAGAAGAAAGTTGCCATGCCTAAGATTGTCTTTTTTATAGTTGATTAAAATGATATATTGGGAGAGAAGCTGATGAATCAGGTGTCAGGAAGGCAGAGACTGTTAAAGTTGAAACCTAAGATCGGGGCTCCCAAGGCCCTGGTCATATTCCCAAGCATGTTGATATCTTGAACCTTAGGGAGCCTTGAAGGTTCTTCTGCCTGCTAAGGATTTCAGAAGGAGGGAGGCAGATTCAATCCATATCCCATGGACAGATGGCAGTAGGCAACATGTGACTCACTTTTACTTGAAGTAACCATAAAAAATAATTTCACACTTAACTTCCTTCTGCATTCAGGATTGCTTTACTGAAACAACTGGATTTCAGAATTATTGATGAATTTTTAGTTTCAGAAACATACAAACTTTTTTCTCTATCCTTGCTTCAGATGCAGTTTTTTCTTCCAAGATATACGACTTGCCACTGGAAATTTTCAATGTGAAAATTGCATTTGGCTAAGCCATCATATTTAATTTTTTCATAAACTGTGTTATTACCTCCTAGGCACTTTCTGCATCCCATTTGTTTGAAGGAAATAATACATCATCATAGCCTTTCACAGCTAAGTAGAGGATTTTAATGAAAATGCCACTTTTAATATGAAATCTCAATAATATGGAGTCATGATTGTTCCACTTGAGATATTAGTGTCTGGCACTTTTTTTTCCTCAACAAATCAGTAAAACAAGGTGGAAGGGATTTTGTTTGAAGCACAATGTTGAAGCCGTTGCAAGCATACCTTTCTTTAGATAGGACATGTGGTGTTTGTAAAGTCAAACTCAATGATCACTACATGTCAGCTATATTTCCTGTGCTTTTCTACTCATATAGAGCTCTCAAGTATAACATAAATCAAATTAGCGATTAAATCTAGAAAATGATAATTAATGTGTTTTTGCATTTTAAAAGTCTACAGTTTTACATTTGTTTGTTTGTCTTATTATAAATAATAAGAGTGAAATAGAATTTAAAATATCTGAAGTGTTCTGTTGTATAAGGATGGTATCACTCTATTGAGGAAAAGTAAACCTTGTATATATGATTTTCTAATGATGTACATTCATATAGTCTTTTCCCCCAGCTTCACAAATGCCCATATCAATCATTTAGGAAGGGAGATATATGTAACTTAAAAAATAAAGTGACACACCATTACATAATTTAAGCCAAAATCAAAGAGAAAATCAGTAAGGTATGAAATACAGAAAAATCATTCATTCACTCAAGCTGCATTGAGTATATGCTACATGTCAGGTGGAATGGGGCAGAGACACTGAAGTATGAAGATCCGCAGCAGGCATGCAGAGAGGTACTTAGAGCCAAGCAAGGAGACTGGATTGGATTCTCAGTCTAGAGCCCTTAGTGATCAGAAATACCCTTGGCTATTCATGAAGCAAAAGATTGAGGTGGAAATCACTGGGCAGGTATGGATACTGAGAGAGCAGACACAACATCTACAGAGCCCATCTCAGTGAGTGCCCATCATGCTGATTTGCGCTCAGTGGAAGATTGTGGATTTCAGGGGTGGGCTTTATCCATTTTTCTTACCGCTGTCTTGTCACCAGCTGGGACACAGCAGCCACTTAATAGTGACTCTCTGAGATTGCAGTTGATAATTGGATAATGGCATAGAGTTTGTGGTGTTGCTACTGTTGCTGTTAAATTTTCCAAATGTAGCATTTCAAAAGTTTTGTCTATCATAGTGTCTGCCCCATGTGATGCTGGTCATCACCACTGTAGATGTCTTATACTGTACATATTGTCTGACTGCCCAGCAAACCAGTCCGATTAGCCAAGAAAGATAGAAAGATTTAAAAGAAACAAAGCCAGAGAATTATGCATTTACTTTCACTATATTCACACCTCACACGGAAACAGGGTCATTTTGGATTGAGAACTTATACTGTCATAATGCCCAAAGAAGAAAGGTATGGTGGAATATGATGTAAGTGTACATAGAATTGATAATAATTATTCTTCTAACAGAAAATCCCAAACATGTCACAAAAATAAAATGTAAAATCTTTGCTTATTAGCACAATAGATTTTTATTATGTGCACACTACTTTTCAGTTATATTTTATCTTTCACTCTTGGTCAGTAGTATTCATGGATATAAAGTTGTATATTTGACAAACAATAGGAACTGTTTTGGCTATTTCTGGCCATTTGTTCATTTGTGAAAATACAGCAAAAGCATTGTATTGAAAAGGAAGTGTGAAGTGAGTAAAGTAGATTTTCAGGTAGCTCTTCTACCATGGATGCGTCATTATATACAGACTTCAGATTAAAAAACAAACAAGCAAGGTTTTGTATGTGCCATCCCAACTGCCGAGTTAATGTGCGCATCTTCCCTACTGTAAACGGAGAGAATGTTTTCCTACAGTGCTCACCACCTCTGGCTGCTTCACTCTTTCCTCCCACTGTCCACAATGATAATAGAGCCTTTCATGGAGCTGCTGGCTGTGGTTAGCTTCTGAGAGAGAGAAAGATAATTTTTCTCTAAGAGAATAAACCCTGGTAAGTTGATTGCTCTCCCATGAAAGGCCACACATTCAAGAATGTTTGAGGAGTATAAACTGATCATGAAGATGGTTACAAAACAAATGAGACACAGAGTTGGGTGGGTAGGAGAGAGGGAGTGGATCTAGGGAGAGCTGGGAGGATGAAGTCTGCAATACAAATATGAATACGATCAAAACATGTTGTATGAAACCCTCAGAGAACTAATTTTAAGAAAACATAAGACACCTGCCATTTTAAGGTAATTAAAAATAAAACTTTTAAATTAAAAGTTTGGTACTGTATGGTTTTCTCACATGCTTGTATAAAAATAGTCTCAGAAACTATAGGGTATTAAAATGAAAATCCCAGGACCAAGGGTTAGCTACCTCCTGATGTTCACTGGCCCAATGGGCTCCTGGGGCCATCAAAAGCATACGGTCCATTAGAACTGTCCTTGGTTGCCCAACATAAGTAGATGCTTAGACTCTGTAAAAGACCATGCAGGATACAGACAAATCAAGATGAAACCAAACTGGAAGCTCTCCCTCTCATGGTTAAATCTCCTGACACCAGAAGATTACCCGTTAGGTGTACGTTATGTATGCTGGCATCTATCATGAGTCTGTGCTCACCCCACCATTAACTGCAGGTATTAAAAAGAAATAAGACAAACACATGCTTTCTGAAAATAAAGGGAAGATATGACTTACGAGCACAGAATAAGTCAAGGCACCATACCATACTATATTATTTGAAACTGAATTCAATAGTTGGTTTAAAAAAAAAAAGAAGGCAGGAAAAAAGTTATTAAGGAAATCAGGCAGAGGTACAATATAAATGTTGAATGTGTGTCTAAAAGATTGCTATAACTTCAATAAACATAGATAATGACATAGTTAAGTTGCTTAATACATGAAGAAAACTCCCTGGGGAGACACTGGACAATGAGAAACAGTGGTGCCGCACTGTAACTTGCTGAGTTTTGGTGGATAATGCAGAAAGAGTGTGGTCAGCAGATGGACCTGCTTATCTGGGGGCATCAGAAAAGACTGAAAGTTAGTCTTGCAAATGCCCTGGCCCACAGAGAACCACTGAAGTCCAAAGGTGGGGTGCAGTGCTCTGGAACCTGCATTGTGGCTCCTCTGCCATCTCCATCACTTGCTGTGTAAACTTGGATTTGTTCTTGAAGACAATTTTTCCATTCATCAAATGCAGATAGTAGTATTACCTATGCTCAGAAACTACTGCAAGTTTTAGCGTACATAAAATTGTATTAGAGTAGTGTTTGGTATTCCATTACTATGTAGCCAATGTTAGCTACAATGAGTTGTATCTAATTAGAGAGGAAATACCATAAAGGCTATATCTTAATTTATTTCCTGTTATTGTGATAAAACAAAAGAAACTTAAGAGAGAAAAGGTTTATTCCGACTAACAGTTTAAGGATATAATCCATCATGATAAGGAAGTTATTATAGCAGGAGCTTGAAGCAGTTGGTCACGTTGCATTCAAAATCAGGAAGCAGAATGTGAAGATTCACCTCTCTGCATTCTGTACAGCCCAGGGAATGGGCCCACTCACATTAAGGGTTGGTTTTCCTGAATAGATTAACCTAATCAATAGAATCCCTCAGAGTGATGTGAGAGGCTAAATAATCTTCCACAGGTGACCAAGAGGCTTGTTTCCTAGGCAACTATAGATCCTTTCATATTGACAATTAACTCTAATCATCATAGGGTCCCAACAGAGCTGATTTTGTCATGTGCTGTAGTATAGTGATAGTTTATTTCACATGCTGTCCAAAACTACACTTATTATTTCTCGGTAGCTCCTTGCAGCTTTCATTCAATCTGTCTTCTGCACTTCATCAGACTGTCTTCCTAAAATGCAAATCACTATCCATACCACCCTATATCAGATCAAGTCCAAGTTGCTGACACAGATTCTGGAGTCCAGGTTTGCCTTGACCTGCCTGCACCACAGTGGAACTTTCACTTCATAGTTAGTACCCCTAAAGACCCCTAAAGTTTTCTCTCCCTCCTTCCCTCCCTCCCTCCCCCCTCCCTCATGCATGTACACATGTATGTGTATACACCTACCTCTGGGACAGTGTGAATTTGGACATATTATGCCTTCCTTGAATGTAGGAGTTAGGTGTTGGCAGAACAAACAATGTAAGTTGAAAGGACTGATATGTGGTAGATGGTTGAAAGATGGTCACAGATGGAGAAGAGGTCATCTTTTAGGTTGAGTTGTCTTGATGACACTGAAAGTTAAACATGCAGGATCATGGCTATTTCAGGAGTTTGCTTATGATTAACCTCTCTTCAAAAAATAATTATGGTCTAATTGCTCTAGCTAGAACTTCAATTACTATATTGAATAGATAGGGAGAGAGTGAGAAGCCTTGTCTAGTCCCTGATTTTAGTGGGATTGCTTCAACTTTCTCTCCATTTAGTTTGATGTTGGCTACTGGTTTGCTGTATATTGCAGGGGGAGGGGGGATGGGATGGGGGTTTCTGGGAGGGGGTAAACCCAGAAAGGGGATAACATTTGAAATGTAAATAAAGAAAATATCCAATAAAAATAATAATTATTGTATATTCAATGTATGTGAGTACACTTCTGCTCTCTTCAGACACACCAGAAGAGGGCATCGGGTCTCATTACAGATGGTTGTGAGCCACCATATGGTCACTGGGAATTGAACTCAGACCTCTGGAAGAGCAGGCAGTGCTCTTAACCACTGAGCCATCTCTTCAGCAATTATTGTATATTCAAGTAACAAAAGAACACATGGTGAAAAATATCTGTCACCTCGTGAGTGTGTCAGAGCCACTCACTATTAAGGTTCCTGGGAACTCTTCAAGTACTCTTCAATTTTTAATAGAGAGGGAAATGAATATGCAAGCCCCCCATCTGTACTTATTTTGCAAGTATATTTCCCAGTAGTTCATGCACAGGTTTATTCCAAGATTATTGTAAAAACTCACAAGTTCAGCAAGAATATTATTAAGTTATTTTTAGATTCAAGTCTTAGATGCTAGAATAAGATATGAGATGGTGATATTATAAATATTTTTCAGAAATTTTCTTTTTTAACTTTGTTAATAATCCACAGTTTTGCTACTCATTGAAACTGCTCCTTGAATCACAAACGTGCTCTATAGAGGAGGCCTATTTAAATACTTTATGTGCTCTTACAGAAATCTGCCTGTGCACCATGTTTAATAGTTGCTATGGGTCTCAGCCCTCTTGTGGCAGACTTTACTCAACAGTGTATGTTCCCACATAAATTTTAGAATGACCTTGTTTAGATTAGAAAAAATGTGTGGTATTAGAATAGTATTAATTGTAAAGGTTAGTGTTGCTACTGTCTAGTCTTTTATGAGGATAATCTTTCTACTCAAAACAATGACATATCTTGCTCTTGCTATTCTTCAGTTATTATTTAAAATATTATACATATAGATACTGCAAATTTCCAGTTACTTTAGAATATGTTAATTTTAATGAGGCATTTAATTTACTGTAACTTTCAATGAGTGTTTGTTCATAGCTCTGAATTCTAATTTTTATTTTTATAAAAGCAATTAGTCAAGTCAGGATTAAACAGTACATTTACACAGATCCAGTTCATGCCTACTGACTTCATATAAACATGCCAGGAAACACTATTCCACGTACAGAATAAAGATAACTCATAGAAGTGACAGGTTTCTTGGCCAATACTCAAATTTCATTGACCCAAAACATAAGAAAATATGCTTACACAATACTGAGCCACACAAGATCATTCACAAAACAGTGATACAATTTAGTAATACATGATAAAAACATTAAATAGAGATTTTAAAAATTATTAGGGAAGAAGGAATATACTGATTTCCAAGTATCTTATGTAACATCTAATGCCACTCAGATGTGTCCTTCTTTCCTTTACAAATTAATACTTCACTAAACTGATATTCACCAAGCATCTGTTTTGTACCAAACACTGACCTAGGTGCTAAAGACCTCCAAAATAACTTGAATGACCTAGTAACAACAAACTGTCGAAATTCTTAAGGGTGACAGTTTTTGAGAGTAACTAAGTGCTTCTGTAAGCATTTTCAAGGACAGAGCATGCATCCAAACTGAAGGAATTTTGACATTCTAAATGCATAGATAAACTTGTTTTGATATATTGTTCAGATCTGGTCGGGGAACCAACAGTATTAATTGCATATTAATTTGAGAAGTTGGTAAATAGTGATTTTCATCTAATAGCGTTGTAAGTGAAAGTTATTTATAATGGAATTATAGACATTTGTAGTGCAATTCCATTATATAGAATAACCTGTTCTATATTTAACTTACCATGCTTATTCTAGCATTAGTGTGTGTGTGTCTGTGTGTCTGTGTGTGTGTGTGTGTGTTGGTTTGTGTGTTGCCAAAAAACAAAATGAGACCAAAAAAAAATCCTCCTCCTTTGAGTAAACTTTACCATTCTGACAACTCTAACATGAGTAAACTAAATAAACCACCTCTGTGTATTTGTTACACTTTTACCATGGAAGTAACTTTGGGGAGGAAAGGGGGTTGAGATAGGGCTTCACCATGCAGCCCTGGCTGTCATAGAACTTGCTCTGCAGACCAAGCTGGCCTCCAACTCACAGAGCTCTGCCTTCTTCTATCTCCCTAGTACTGGGATTAAACTCATGCACCACCACTGCCTGGTTGGAAGTAACACTTTTATTTTATTAAAATTACACATTGGCTATGTGCATAACACTCCATTTATTTTTCTTTTCATAGGTAGTCTGATTTCTATTGCTATTGTGAGAGCATACCTGTGCTCTACCTGAAGAAACTTGACTTTCAGTTTTGCACTAAAGTGATCATAAAATACTTCAAAACACATTCACTGCTTTTTTGAATGCAGATAGAAGAATGTTACTAACCTATTATTATTTTCCAACACTACATTTTAAACAAGAATATTTTAGATTATTGTGGCTCATCCTAGCCATTTTTCAAGCAATCAGTTACATCTCATATGATGAGAGTAAGTGAATTGAAAGGATTAGCAGGCATTGTGTATTAGAGGTATTTGTGTGTGTGTGTGTGTGTGTGTGTGTGTGTGTGTGTATGCATATACACTATGGTATATAGTATATATCTTATTTTGTAGTTGTATTAGCATCAAATAAGACCTGCATAAGTTCAAGCCAGACAGAATCCCAGCCCAAAGAAGAAAGTCTCATCATCCCTAACTACGAAGCTATTTGTATTTGATAACTTGTGGGGCAGAGGAAATCAGTTTTCTTTAATGGAGTGACACTGGGTATAACAAACCTCATTCTAGAACTCAGGAGTAGTTTGCCAGCATAAAATAAAACCCACGTATTCTTGTTTTGTTTTGTGGTTCTTTTGCTTGTTTGTTTGGCTTGGGGGTCTTGTTTTATTTTAAGAGAAAGAAAGTTAGCTGGGTAGGAAAGAATCTTGAAGGAGCCAGGGAATGGAAGATAATATGAACAGATGTATGATTTCTTTTTTATAAAAATGGGGGGGGGGTGCTAGAAAAAAAGAATTGTTCAAAGCTACTCCAAGCTGTGTAATTTAGGGATATGAGTTGACTTAGGGAAAACAAAGAAAAGGATTCCTTCAACACAATGAGTTAAAGTAGCTGCAGCAGGCATCCCTACGCTGAGTTCCTCTGGACACATTGTACTCTGGTGATACACTTCACTGTGCCATTAACTGTTGCTAAAGGTCTATTGTCCTGATGGGCAAGAAGCCTTCATAAATCCATCCTCCGATCACATCATTACGCATTAGAGTAAAACCATACAGGAGATGATTATGTCTAATCTCAGAGTGAAACAGACCAATGGGTTCTGGAATACCTATTAAAGAGGGAAAAACGAATAGAGACCCTATTTTTTTAAATAAATTTTTTTTAGTTAAATTTCTATGTTTGTATTTTCTATTCAGCGAGTGTAATGTAAAACACTCAGCTCTATTTCACTTTCCTGGTGATTCTTGAAGTTCAAGTGGCTTTTGGTGCTCTTTAACATGGAGAGTTCTGGGTAGCTTGTGTCATCAAGTCAATGTATTTAAATGAAAATATGTTAAAACAAGTGGAAAAAAAAGACATCGAAATGTACCTCAATATGAAAATCTCTTCTCTAAAGTTGTCATTAATAGCTGTGTCCAGAAATTTTAGTTTTGCATAGAAAGATTTTGCAGAAATAATTCCATACTGAGGTGGCAATGTATTTTTGTTTTGATTTGATTTGTTTTTGAAACAGGTTCTCACCTATGACCTGGCACTTCTTATGCAGACCAGGCTAGCCTTGAACTCAAAGAGACGGACTTGCCTCTGTCTCCTGTGCACCGGGATTCAAGTGTTTTACCACCACTCCTGGCCACTGGAACTTTGTTATTTCCTAGTAAGCCAGGAAATGGGGCCAAAGGTCATTATATGCTGGAGGGTAATAAATGACCTGTATTTTTATAAGTACTCATTCTTGTCAAAATACCTTGTCTACCAGATATTTTAAAATGCCCCAAGTAAAATATACTTGTATATTTCTTTAACGCAAACTGCCTTTATTTTGTTATCGCTTTCTGGAGTGGACTCTCAGATCACAGATCCAAGCATTGTGAATGCAAATGATTGAAGCTTGAAGATGTGTCTGGGGAAGTATTATTCAAACTACTTTGGCCTTCCTGGGAGTTTCTCCAGACTCTTCCTTTGAGTAACTGCTTTCTTCTGACAGTCAGCACTTCTAAGGGCTGTATTAGTGGACCACTATTGGAGCTGCTTCTTTCAGATCCATTGAAGCATAAAGCAATAAGAACCTCTCATATCTCTGGTATGGTAGATGTTACTGTCCAAACTAATCTGTACCTTTTACCTTGCCCTATAACTGAACTATTTCTTGGTCATGTTCAGATTTGGTAAAGGTCAAAGCAATTGTCCTCTGAAGCTTTGTTGTTCTGAGTGCAGGGCCATAAGGGCCAAAACACACATAGTAGCTGGCAGCCATTCTCTCCAGAGGGACAAGGTAGTGTTGACTATCCTTAAAGGGTCAGTGCATTGAAGTGCTATTAAGTTTGCCAAAATGGCCCCAGATGAGCTTTTTGTACCGTTCTCCTCTCACTTGGTAGAGTTTAATGGTAGCCACATTTAAGAATGTTTCAGGGCAATTGCCAGTGAAGGCTTTCCCAAGGAAAGAAATAACAATTTCTAAAGCTCTAGAGACATGCTTGAGTGGAACTGTGTGCCCTGTAAACCACTGATATTAGAATTTTACATAAAAAGGAAAACAGAGGGAGAAGATTAATACATAGATATATTTGTACTAGCGATTTTGTCTCCATGTCTGAAGATATAGTTTGTGTTTTGCGAGGTATCCTAGCAATGATCAGAAATGTACTGCTGTTCAAAACGTAGCATTCCACTTCTATTATGTGGGCACTAGCTAGGCAGTGTGCTAATAGGCATCTCCTATGTCAGAAATGTAGAATCCCAGATCAAATCACTAGTTTCTGAGACAGAACTAGTGGTATCTACAGAAGGTACAGGTGACTCACCTTAGCATGAATGTGTAAGATACTCTGCCATGAGTGGCTTCACTCTCTTGCTATTAATTATGATTAATATGATTACTAAATATTTCCAAAGATATGTAATAGCTCTGAAGAAAGTGAACTTCTTTATGAAATTCTTTGTATAAATTATCAAAATGTTTTACCAATTTTATTTGAAAGGATATATTATAGTACCATTGACAACATTGGGTATTGATTACAATTATGAACTATAAATTTCCATTTCCAATCTTTGTTAAGAGGTAAGGATCTCATTTTTACAATCAGGAGCCAGATTTCTTAGAATCTATATATTTCTGTGTGGGGCTGATATATCATATTTATCTTTTATTTCTGTTATAGAGTTACTGAACTTTGGTTTTCCCTTGAGTATGTATCTCTATTCTTGCATCATAATCATTATAAGTTAATCACAGAGGAGATTTTTGACTAGGTTTTCATATGTGTTTTGAGTAATTAATTTGTCTTTCTTATTTCAACTCTTCATCGTATCTACTATAATGTGAATCTCTACAGAATTTAGACTTAAATTTAAGGAAAGTTTATAAGAAGGCCGACTATCTACAGCACTCTTTACAAACAGTAGTTAAAGAAAAACAGGTTTTGATCTTCACACCCCAGACATAGTTGTCCTGGGCTAAGATTTGCTGAGTTTTCTTTACTGCATTTGTAATATGACAGCTTATAGCCCTCTTCCCACCAAAATATTTGATTCTAAATTCCACATGGTAGCTAACCTAGTGATGGGGAAAAATAAGAAATGAGCATTTTTTGAATAGAATTTATATCCTCTCATTATAGAAAAACTGGAGATTTGAATTTTGTCTAAGGAAGTCTCAGAGACTTCTTTAATTTTTTTTATAATTGATAACTTAGATTTTATGTTTGATTGTCTCTGATATTTGACATAAGCAGCCTGGATTAGTTTCTATTCTTGATGCAACAATCTACTGCCTGCACACCCCAAAATTAGACTTAACAGAATTATGTAAGCTAGAAATCAATGTGTCAGGAAAGCCAGGCTCTCTCACTATTCTCTAGTGGGTATGGGACATCTTTAATTTTTTTTTGCCTGAAGTTGTAAGTAGAATCTCAGTCCTATTGATTGTCTTGCTCAGCTGGCCTCCTCTTTGCTTTGTCCCCTCTCCTCTTCTTATAAAGATGCATTTATAATGATGCTGGTCATTTTTGGTGAAGGGACCATCCAACTTTCTGCAGAACCTCTCCTTAACCAATTACAACTGAAAAACTGTATCTTTAAATAACATCAAATTCTGATGTACTAGAATGTTGAGCTGCAGTGTTTCTTTTAGGTGACAACCCATGAGAATATTTTAAGTCAAATGAATGAGTAGATGAGCCACAAAATAGAAAGGGTAAAGGGTGTTTTTTAAGCCCATTCCTTTCCCATCCGACAAAACTGCACTGCATTTAATAATAAAGAAAACACTTTTCATTGGATGTACTTGCTGGTTTTAGGTTCCAACCTGACACAAGCTAGTGTCTTCAGGGAGGAAGGAGCCTCAGTTGAGGAAATGCCTCCATGAGATCCAGCTGTAAGGGCTTTTCTCAGTTAGTGATCAATTAGGAAGGCCCCTCCCATTGTGGGCAGAGCCAACCCATTAGCTGCTATAAAAAGTCAGGCTGAGTTGTTTCCAGCTTCCAACCCAGATGTCCCTCATCAGAGGAATGGATACAGAAAATGTGGTACATTTACACAATGGAGTACTACTCAGCTATTAAAATCAATGACTTAATGAAATTTGCAGGCAAATGGATGGAACTTGAAAATATCATCCTGAGCGAGGTAACTCAGTCACAAAAGAACGAACATGGTATGTACTCACTGATAAGCGGGTATTAGCCCACAAGTTCAGAATGTCCAAGTTTCACTTAACAGTAACCGCTGGACCCAGATGGAGGGGTTGGAGAAAGGTCTGAAGGAGCAGAGGGAATTGGTAGCCCCATGGAGGGAGCAAGAGCGTCAATGGGCCTGACCCTCCCCCTGGTCGTCCTGGAGTTCAGAT
>CM052717.1:2794401-2839831 GCA_028551405.1 Uromys caudimaculatus | reverse complement strand
TATTATAAATATGGCTGCTATGAACATAGTGGAGCATGTGTCTTTATTACATGTTGGAGCATCTTCTGGGTATATGCCCAGGAGAGGTATAGCTGGGTCCTCAGGTAGTATTATGTCCATTTTTCTGAGGCTCCGCCACACTGATTTCCAGAGTGGTTGTACCAGCTTGCAGTCCCACCAACAGTGGAGGAGTGTTCCTCTTTCTCCGCATCCTCGCCAGCATCTGCTGTCGCCTGAGTTTTTGATCTTGGCCATTCTGACTGGTGTGAGGTGGAATCTCAGACTTGTTTTGATTTGCATTTCCCTGATGACTAGGGATGTTGAGCATTTCTTTAGGTGCTTCTCGGCCCTGCGAATTTCCTCAGTTGAGAATTCTCTGCTTAGCTCTGTTCCCCATTTTTTGATGGGGTTATTTGGGTTTTTGGAGTCTAACTTCTTGAGTTCTTTGTATATATTGGATTTTTTTCTTTTTGTAGATAGGATGTAAAAGAACAGACCATGTTATGGTGAACAGGAATCAAAACGAGAAAGGAGGAGCCAGGGGTAGCATATATCCAAGAACATGCCCTCAGTATCACACTTCCTCACCCTGGAATCTTACCACTCAAAGTTTCCAAACTTTCCCAAAATAGATGGGGGCTATTTATTCAAAGCATTAACCCATGAGAAACATTTGATGTAGAGAGCATAATTTATGTACAGTTCTAATTTGTTCAGAATCTACTGTGAATGCAAGAAAAATAGATATTTTCAGAGTTATTGGAATGACATTTGAGAATGAAATTATTAAAACAGTACTGAATTTCCTATAAAAAGAAATATATCCAAGAAATTTGAAAACACATCATGTACATACAGGTAATTGATGTGGAAAATATCTCTGTTAGTTATATGTGATGTATTGGAGACAATTCTAGCCTACAGTTCTATCAAGTATGTAATTTAGAACTTGGCCATAGTTGGAGACTTCAAGTGCCCTTTGCAAAAACTAAAATTTGTTAAAGACAGGAAATAATGCTACCTAATTTCTCCCAGTGGTATACACATACAATGATGAGATCCAGGCCAAAATTATCTTTCATCTAGGATATTAACTTTTAAATATTCAGATAAACTACCTCATCTGGAATTTTATTAGAAAACAAGTTTTAAGGTCCCTTTTTTTTTTTTTTAAGTTTTTTATTGGTTATTTTATTTATTTACATTTCAAATGTTATCCTCCGTCCTGGTTTCCCCGCTGGAAACCTCTTTTCCTCTACCCCATACTCCCTGCCTCAATGAGGGTGCTCTGCCACCTGCCCGCCCTTTCATGCCTCACCACCCTAGCATTTCCCTACTCTGGGTCTTCCAGCCTTCACAGAACCAAGGGCCTTCCCTCCTAGGGATGCCAGATAAGGCCATCCTCTGCAGCAAATGCAGCTAGAGCCATGGGTCCCTCCATGTTTATTCTTTGGCTGGTGGTTTAGTTCCTGGGAGCTCTGGTTATTTGAAATTTGTTTTCTTCCTATAGGGTTGCAAACCCCTTCAACTCCTTCAGTCCTTGCCCTAACTTCTCCATTGGGGTCCCTGTGCTCAGTCTGATGTTTGGCTGCATGCATCTGCTTCCATATTGGTAAAGCTCCTGCAGAGCCTCACAGAAAATATCCTCAGGCTCCTGTGAATAAGTGCTTCTTGGCATTAGCAGTAGTGTCTGGCTTTAGTGTCTACAACAGAAGGGATGGATCCCTAGGTGGGGCAGTCTCTGGATGGCCTTTCTTTCAGTCTCTACTCCACTCTTTGTCACTGCATTTCTTTTGTCAGGAGATATTCTGGAATAATATTTTTGAGGTGGGTGGGAGGCCCCATGTGAAAATTTTAAGGAGTATTTTTGCCTCAACATTCATGAAGGAAATTGGTCTGAAGTTCTCTTTGTTGGGTGTTTGTGTGGTTTTGGTATCAGTGTAACTGTGGCTTCATAGAATGAATTAGGTAGTGTTCCTTCTGTTTCTATATTCAAAATAGTTTGAAGAGTATTGGATATTAGGTCTTCTTTGAACATCTGATAGAATTCTGCACTAAAACCATCTGGTCCTTGATTGTTTTGTTGCTGTTGTTTGTTTGTTTGTTTTGTTTTTATTTTTTCATTTTATTGGTTATTTTATTTATTTACATTTCAAATGTTAATTATCCCCCTTCCAAGTTTCCCTCCACAACCCCCCTATCCCCTCCTCCCTCTCCCTGCCTCTATGAGGGTATCCCCCACCTGCCCACACCCCTCCCTCAGTGACCTAGCGTTCCCCTATCCTGGGTGAAGATTTTTTTTTTTTTTTTTTTACTTTAGGTATGAGTGCCCAAATGATATACTTATGTTATTGTGTATCGGTACCTACAGAGGCCAGAAGGAAGCATCAGATCCTTTAACACTAGTGTTTCAGGTGATTGTGAACCATCATGTGGTTGCTGGGGAACTGAACCCAGATCCTCTGCAAGAGCAGCCAGTGCTCTTAACCTATGAGCCATTTCTCCCACTGGTTAGGAGACTTTTAATGACTGCTTCTATTTCATTAGGGGTTGTGGGTCTGTTTAGATGGTTTATCTGATCATGATTTAACTTTGGCACCTGGTATCTGTCTAGAAAATTATCCATTTCTTCCAGATTTTCCAGTTTTGTTGAGTATAGGCTTTTGTAGTAGGATCTGATAATTTTTCAAATTTTTTTGTTTCTGTTGTTATCTCTCCCTTTTCATTTTTGATTTTGTTGATTTGGATACTCTCTGTGCCCTCTGGTTAGTCTGGCTTAGAGTTTATCTGTTTTGTTGATTTTCTAAAAGAACCAGCTCCTGGGCTTTTTGTTTTTGTTTGTTTGTTTTGTTTTGTTTTAATTCTTTTTATAGCTGTACTTTTTTTCTACTTCGTTGATTTTAGCCCTGAGTTTGATTTTATATATATATATTTCTCTTTGTTCCTACTTGGTTGATTTCAGTCCTGGGTTTGATTATTTCCTGCCATCTACTCTTTTTGGGTGTATTTGCTCCTTTTTGTTCTAGAGCTTTCATGTGTGCTGTTAACGCTGCTAGTGTATGTTCTCTCCAATTTCTTTATTCAGGCACTCAGAGCCATGAGTTTTCCACTTAGTACTGTTTTCATAGTGTCCCATAAGTTTGGGGATGTCGTGGCTTCATTTTCATTAAATTCTAAAAAGTCCTTAATTTCTTTCTTTATTTTGTCCCTGACTAAATTATCATTGAGTAAAGAGTTGTTCAGCTTCCATGTGTATGTGGGCTTTCTGTTATTTTTGATGTTATTGAAGACCAGCCTTAGTCGGTGGTGATCTGATAGGATGCATGGGATTATTTCAATCTTCTTGCATCTGTTGAGGCCTGTTTTGTGCCCAATTATATGGTCAATTTTGGGGAAGATACCATGAGGTGCCGAGAAGAAGGTATATTCTTTCGTTTTAGGATGACATGTTCTATAAATATCTGTTAAATCCATTTGGTCCATAACTTCTGTTAGTGTCACTGTGTCTTTGTTTAGTCTCTGTTTCCATGATCTGTCCATTGCTGAGAGTGGGATGTTGAAGTCTTCCACTATTATTTTGTGAAGCACAATGTGTGTTTTGAGCTGAGTGTGGGTGCCCTTGCATTTAGAGCATAGGTGTTCAGAATTAAGAGTTCATCTTCATAGATTTTTCCTTTGATGAGTATGAAGTGTCCTTCCTTATCTTTTTTGATAACTTTTGGTTGAAAGTCAATTTTATTCCATATTAAAATGGCTACTCCAGCTTGTTTCTTGTGACCATTTGCTTGGAAAAATTTTTCCAGCCTTTTACTTGAAGTAGTGTCTTTCTTTCTCACTGAAGTGTCTTTCCTGTATGCAGAAAAATGCTGGGTCCTTTTTATATATCCAGTCTGTTAGTCTATGTCTTTTTATTGGGGAATTGATTTCATTGATGGTGAGAGTTATTGAGAACCAGTGATTGTTGCTTTCTGTTATTTTTGTTATTAGAAATGGAATTAAGTTTGTGTGGCTATCTTCTTTTGGGTTTGTTGAAATAAGATTGATTTCATGCTTTTTCTTGGGAGTAGTTTCCCTCCTTGTGTTGGAGTTTTCCATCTATTATCCTTTCTAGGGCTGGATTTGTAGAAAGTTATTGTTTAAATTTGGTTTTGTCATGGAATATCTTAGTTTCTCCATCTATGGTAATTGAGAGTTTTGCTGGGTATAGTAGTCTGGGTTGTCATTTCTGTTCTCTGGGGGTCTGAATGACATCTGCCCTGGCTGTTTAGGTTTTTAGAGTCTCTGTTGAGAAATCTGCTGTAATTCTGATAGGTCTGCCTTTATATGTTACTTGACCTTTTTCCCTTACTGCTTTTAATATTCCTTCTTTGTTTTGTGCATTTGATGTTTTGATTATTCTGTGAATAGAAGATTTTCTTTTCTGGTCCACTCTATTTGGGGTTTGCGGGCCTCTTGTATGTTTATGGTCATCTTATCTTTACATTCGGGAAATTTTCTTCTATAATTTTGCTGAAGATGTTTATTGGCCCTTTGAGTTGGCAGTCTTCACTCTTTTCTATGTCTATTATCCTTAAGTTTGATCTTTTCATTGTGTCCTGGATTTCCTGGATGTTTTGGATTAGGAGCTTTTTGCATTTTTCATTTTCTTTGACTATTGTGTCAATTTTTTCTATGATATGTTCTGTGCCTGAGATTATTTTTTCCATCTCTTCTATTCTGTTGGTGATGCTTGCATCTATGACTCCTGATCTCTTTCCTAGGTTTTCTATCTCCAAGGTTGTCTCCCTTTGTGATTTCTTTATTGTTTCTATTTCCATTTGTAGATCCTGGATTGTTTTGTTCAATTCCTTTGTCTGTTTAGTTGTATTTTCATATATTTCTTTAAGGGTCTTATGTGTTTCCTCTTTAAGGGCTTCTACCTGTTTACCTGTGTTCTTCTGTATTTCTTTAAGGGAGTTATTTATGTCCTTCTTAAAGTCCTCTATTATCATCATGTGATTTTTAATCAGAATCTTGCTTTTCCAGTATGCCGGGGTATCTAAGGCTTGCTGTGGTGGGAGAACTGGGTTCTGATGATGCTAATTATTAGCCTTGGTTTCTGCTGTTTATGTTCTTGGGCTTGCCTCTTGCCATCTGGTTATTTCTGGTGTTAGCTGGTTTTTCTGTCTCTGACTGTAGCTTGTCCCTCCTGTGAGCCCGTGAGCCTATGGTCTTAGGTGTGTCAGCTCTCCTAGGTGACAAGCTCTCTCTAGGCAGGATTGGGGTGTGGATAGCTGTGGCACAGAATCAGCTCTGGGGTGCAGATGGAAACTGGAAGGTTATCTCCATGGCTCCTCCACAGATCCTGGGTCCTGTGAGTTCAGGGCAGGTCACACTTAGGCCTGGTATTTGGGCAGCAGTTGTGGTCTCACCTGTGATTTTAGGTATGTCAGCCCTCCTGGGGGACCTGCTCTCTCTGGGCAGGATAGGGGTGTGGATAGTTGTGGCACAGGGTCAGCTCCGGGGCGCAGATGGAAACCATCAGTTCCCATATTCGATGGAAACCATCAGTTCCCATATTCTATCTACTGCATCAAAATCTCTAGAAAATGTTCAAACTGGCTAAATTTCGACTGAATTCTTCATGTGCTGTCTAGGTATACTGAAGACAGAGACACATAGCTGATACATATTCATGCAGCTTTTTTTTCTGCTTTGATAATCTGTAGCAGAAAAGAATTAACTCCCAGTTTGAGATTCTTCTGGATATGGAAAGCTGCCAGAAACTGATAAAACTTTAGTCCTGCAACCACGGAGTACAGAAATTACAAAAGTTGTCAAACTTGACTGTATATAGAAGTTAACTGAGATGCTGTAAAAAAAAAATTCTGTTTGTCCCTGCTGTAAAAAATTTCTGTTTGTCTCTGTCTCTCTGACTGTCTCTTTGTCTCTCTGTCTGTCTCTCTCCCTCCCTCCCTTTCTCCCTCCCTTGCTCCTTCTCTCTCTGTCTCTCTCCCTCTCCCCCCCCCCCTCTGAGTCCATGCCTGGATCCACCTACAGACTTCATATTCTACTCTGCAGTCAGATTTGAGGGCATTGTTTCAGAAAGTAGTTCACTGGTCTTTTCTTACTAACTGCATATAGGAGATAGAAAAAGAAACAACTTTGGACAGTAAACAGAGGGACATATATTTTTAAAATATTTCTATCTCTATTCCTGGGTTAAATATTATGTTTAAGACTATAGTCTTAGCTATTGCTAAGAATCCTGCTTTATAATGACTGAGGATTAGTTATTTCAGATGAATTATAGACTGGAGTATGGGATCATTAGCCACATTATATGCAAAGACACAGAAAAAAATGAAGCATGTAATTAAAACATTCTTTTTCTTCTAGGAAATCTTTCATCATTTTTTTTTCTTCCTTAATTTCCTTTTCCACCCCCAATTGTCTGTTACTCTTCCTTTAGCACCTGGTTATCTTCTCCCATCGTCAAACATTTTGTTAGAGGCCTCAGTACTTAATTATTGCACTTTAAAATGCTTACTTGGCAACTCTCTCGTAGTTGTAGCTATTTATAAAGTTAAGTGATGATCACCTCAAAATGTTCAATATACCTCCCTCCTCTCATGCTCCTTGTACTGTTTTGTGTTCCTAGAGGGAGCAAAGCATACAATAAGCTTGCTTTACAGAAAGCTTAGTTACTGGGGAACAAAGGACAAACAGAAGTAACTAGGGCTGAGTAGCCTGCTGGAAACACAGTGACAAGTGTCAGGACACCAGAAAGTACCATTGGATGAAAGCAATCTTTTTGATCTGAGGCTGGGGAGTGTACCATGGGTAAGGGTGGGGCCAAGATTGGAGGGGGTGTAGTTACTTGAAGGAAAACTCAATCAGGCAATAAAATTCATTAAAAAATAGGACTTTTAAAAAATTTTGTTTTGTTTTTTAATAGTAAGGGGGTGGGGGAGTCAGACTTTCTTATCAGCCTGGACTGCTCCATTCCCAGTATTTCAACATGTTTTATTTTATGGAATACTTTTTAGCTGATACTTACTTCCTGCCTGGGGATCCTCAGGTTAGCTTGTTTTCCACTCTAGCTAATGTAGCTGTTATTGCATTGTTACAGTAAAAATCTTTGCAGGTATTTACATGGTCCAAACACAGTTATACTGTTCAGTGCTGCAAGATTGTGTGTGTGTGTGTGTGTGTGTGTTTGAGAAAGAGATCATCATGTGCATTAGTGTGTTTGTGTGGGTGAGAGAGCTTGTGAGTGTGTGTGTATGTGTGTGTGTGTGTGTGTGAGAAAGAGAGAGAGAGAGAGAGAGAGGAGAGAGAGAGATCATCAGTTACTGCATCAAATTAAAGAATACCTAAGCTGCCCTAAAGATGCTTTTTATATTATTGTTCCTTCTTCAGTTTTGAAATTACTCCCCTAAAGGATGACTTCTAATTACTGAAAACATTACAAGATTTGCTTTGAATATTATATAGCTCATGAAAAATGATTTATTTGCATCATCTGTGACTTCTCTAAATTTCACTTGAACTTAAGGGCTTTTTAAGACATCATTTCTAGGAAACACTAATGTGGAGTCTAATCACAATAAGCCTCCTAAGACACATTTAAATGAGGGTGTGAGCAACTCTTCAGAGTCCATGCAGAGAACTCCAAGTCAAACAAACCCTGGATGCCAGCAAAACCCAATAATATGCTCTGCTCGTTGCATATTTGGAGAATTGATTAATTAAGTAATTAAGTAAGTCAGTACACTACCTTCATTTATGCTTTCCAGATTTTTCTTCAAAAACCCTGAATGGTGCCTTGTATAGCAACATCTTTCATCAGCGACGCTAATCTGCACAGTGATTTCCATTTATTAGGGTTGAGTGGGGCAGATGGCTGTACATGTTCCTTTTATGTTTCATGTATATTTGTGGAAGTCAAAGGACAACTTACAGTAGTCACTTCTCTTCTACCACCACATGAGTCCCCAGGACTCAACTGAGCTGTCAGGCTTCGATAGTGGACCTGTCGTATGCCCGGAGCCGTCTTTCACACGTACATTAATCATTTTTAGTGCTCAGGCTTTGATGAGACTATGGTAGAACAACAGACAGAAATAATAGTGGTCTCCTTGCTCTTCTACCTCATCTATTTGCTTGCCAGATACTTTCTAATTTCTCCAGTAATGATCCAAAGAGACCATGTAAGTGTCAGTTTTACATTCACTTTTTTGTTCTGGAGAAAAAAAAAAAAACTTATTATGTTTCCCTGGATTTAAAAATATTAGTAAAACTAGAAAGTATATGGCAACTGATGTAAAAATAATATTAAATTCCTACTGCACTATTTTTATCTATTCTGTTTCAAGGAGGATGTGGTAAATGTCAGTATATTCTTTTATTTCATAAAGAATTATTTAACAAATTCTTTTTAGGAGGTGCATTTACTTCTTAATTTGAAATAATTTAAGCCTTCATATTAAATTGACTTTATTTTATATTGTTAAGCATTTTAATGGAGGAATAAATATACCAATGCAAGTTTTATTTTCGCTTTTTAATTAATATTTTTTAACATTTTGAGGTTCTCATATTTTTAAGAAATTTTAATTGTATGATGAAATCCAAGTATTTCTTAAGAAGTAGATTATTTTATTATGCTATTACATTTACTATACTATCTTTAAAAATCAGGCATAATTTCTCTGTTCATGTTTTGTTGAGCTGGCCACATTTTTATAAATTGCAATGTATTAAAGCCCATAAAATTCTGCCATGACCATAATAATCAGTTCCGAGTCTAGTTTTAAAAAGAAAAGAAAGCACAGTGGAAGTGACACTTAGATTTTTCCTTTATGCATACATGTCCTTCTCTTTACCACTGACTCTCTTGATAATAATGACTGACTTGAAAAAACAGAGTAAGTCTGAGGAGCAAGACAGAACTAGATTTCACGCCTAACAAGAGCAAAATGGGGCCTTATATATACATATTAGAACTTGTTTCCTATAAATCACCACTCACAGTGGATAAAAGCATGTCCCCTACTGAACACCGTTCTTAGAGGAGGCGCCATGTCCCTATAGGACACCACTCATGGAAGAAGGCATGTTCCCTAAGGAACACCACTCATGGAAGAGAAGAGCATATTCCCTACAGAGCACCATTCATGGAAGATGAGGGCATGTTCCCTACAGAACATCATTCATGGAAGAAGATAGCATGTTCCCTAAGGAGCATCATTCATGCAGGAGGAAAGAATGTTCCCTAAAAAACACCATTTATGGAGGAGGAGGGCAGGTTTCCTGTAAGAACACTATTCTTGGAAGAAGAGGGTTGCCCAGAGGTAGAGTGCTTCCTAGGGTGCTGTAGGTCCCAGTTTTGATCCCTCTTCCCCTGAAATTTTAGTTCTTTACTGAAATAACCTCTATACTATAACTTGGTTGACTAACATTAGGGAATTCCTATAAGAAAGGAATTTCTTTAGACAAAATCAAATTATAGAGCCAGCCCACTTAGAAGGTGAGAAGAGGCACTCAATACACATAGGAAAGCACACAGCGCCCATTGAGGAAAGGCAAGTCGGACCCAATCAGGAAATAAAATCAGTTTAAGCTCCAAATCTGATTGAGATGGTAAAAAAATGAAATGAAGAAACAAATACAACCTAGGACTATGAAGACATAAAAGACAAGACAAGGAACAAATCAAGCACAAGTTATTGGAGGAATGTGTCAGGAAAGTCACTGGGAAGGGTACGGTTGCCAAGGAGCAGTGTGAAATTGATGGAAACAATTTAACCATTGGTATTAGGCTTTCAAAATCATAAAAGCAGCACATGAATTTTATACTGGAGAGAACTACATATAGAAACTATGATTCAGAATCACATTTAAGAAGTTGAAATCATAACTTTATTTACTACAACATACAAAAAATGTAACTGCAGCTAAGCAACTCATATTTTCTGAGTGAGCATAAATATCATTGCTGACTTTGAAAGCTGAGTGTTAGTTTCCAGATCTGAATTAAATTAAAAACAGTTTCAGTATTAAATAGTTAAGTTTATAAGACTAAATCCATAAGTGCAGAATACCTCAAGTTAGTAGTTATATTGCACTAAACATGTAGGGACACACTAACATTTGTAACTTAATACTCAGCCAACTATTTTATGTAGATTTTAAAAGGAAAAATAAAATATATTTCAATATTTTCTCATGTTCTAAATACCATAGTGGGCTTGTTGTAAGTATAGTTTTTCTTAACCTGTGAATCCCCTCTTCAGAGGTAGCCCCAGATAACCAGTCTAGAAATGAGAAAACTAATAAAGTATTTAAGAAAGAACACATCTCCTTAAGTGTCTGTGTACATATTTTACATCCCTGTTTCTAGAATTAAGACTATTATCTGCTGTGTTACCTGCCAGGTAGATGGCCAGAAAAATACAAAGCATATACACACAAAAATGAGCAGCTTATAAGTGTTCTCAAAAGTATGCTTAAGTCTTAAGGGAAGATTGGATAGGAAGTCACTGCAAGGCACAGTGGAGCCATTTTTGTTTTGCGTATTTTTGACCACTGATAACTGGTCCTGTAATTGTATCTAAGACATTTGTTCCAACATCATCTGGACTTATTGAAAGAGAAATTGTCTCCAATAAGCTTTTGCGGAGACCACAAAAACTCTAAATAAAAGATAATGTTCTGTTAAGAAATATGAGTAGACCACTAATTTCTCCTTATCTTAAATTCTTTAACATTTATAATTCTGATAATTTTATTTTCACTTCAACATTTGTCAATAATGATGACCAGTCATTCTTGAAAGATGACTCTAGGAAGGAAAACATGAGATGTTTCTATTTGACTTGTCTATTAGTAATTTGCTCTAATTGAGAGTTAAGTGGAAGCATCTTAAACAGGAAAAAGTCTAAACAGAGCACATTTCTATTTTAGGTTTAGGCACTGGTTTTGTTCATTTGTTTCATTGCTTACTTACAGGTAAACAGTTTCCACCTACAAACCTCTCAGATTCCATTATCAAATTTCACCAAGGCAGACTGAAAAACACACAAGACAAAGGATGAACTTATGTGCTATTTGGATTTCTTTCTGTACTTCCCTCACTTCAAAACCTTCCAAATACCTTGTGCTCTTTTTCAAATGCATAGCCTCTTTATTTCATTGTCATCACACACATATGTATATGTATGTGTATAGTGTGTGTGTTCATAGATATAACTTGCTCAGTATGTGTCATATTTATGTTTTCAGGGATGACCATTTGGTAGTGTCAGGGATGGCCAATTGCTGTGTGTTCCCTCAAGAAGACTATTGCCTTAGCTATCATTCCTTATGTAGCTGTAGTTCTCTATGTACAGTTGAGGCCTTGTGGGATTTCCTCAGTCCTTTGGCATGTCTGTTGTGGTGGTTGTTCCTAAGCTCATATTTAAGCAACCATGCTGGTGAGACTTTATGGGTGTAGCTTCTGATATTAGAAGACACAAACTCGCAACAAATTTCCTGATCCTCTTTTTCTTACAATTTTTCCACCCCTCTATCACAACATCCCCTGAGCCTTAGATGCAGGAGTGTTTTATAGATGTATCTATTGGTGTCCCGCGCGCTATTTGGTCTCGCCAGCAAGAACCCACGCGGACACACGGATCCTTCTGCAGCAAAGCGTTTATTGCATGATGAAAAGAGGAAGACCCCGGGGCCCCAGAATGGCGCTGCTATATAGCCCTGAGGCAGCGTGTCCTCCACTGATTGGCGCGCCCCGGGAGTGGGCGGTGATTAGTCATGTACACCCTTAATGCGCAAGCGCTTCGGGGTTTCCCCGCGCTATCCGTAAGTTTCCTTAGAGCGACAGCGGAAGTCAGCGCCATCTTGTAATGGCGAATACTTTAACCGCTCCCTACATATTGGTATGAGGCTGCACAACTCTTCAGTTTGACTGGTTGTGGTCTTTTGTAATGGTCTCTGTGTGTTACAGAGAAAAGTTTCCTTGATGAGGGGCAAGGACTACAGTTATTGGTGGGTATGAGTACAAATACTTAGAATGTAGTTGAAGATTTTGTTGGTTTAGTACTGTGGTGTTTGTACATTTGCCTCCAAGATCTGTGAATTTACTAGGCCTGATTAGTTGACTAGGTTTCCAATATCAGCCCTGATTTTCTTCTTTTTGAAAAAGGTTTTAAATACAATTAGAGAGCTGATGGTTTCTACCAGTATGATACACATCCTACCGTGTGTGTGTGTGTGTGTGTGTGTGTGTGTGTGTGTGTGTGTGTGTAACCAGTATAATTATACACTACTCCACATTGAGGCCTATTATACAATACTGGTCGCTGATGTGGTTCATTGGCTCCTTAGCTGGGTAGAACTGTTGATCATTTCCCTCCTTTGGAAGCTTGTAGTCCTCAGGGAGAGGCATTCTTATCAGATACAGGACTTCTGGGCCCTGGATCTCAAGTGCGTGGTATCTTCAACAATAGGGACTTACTTTTCAGGGAGTAATGATGTTTTGTGAGTCTCTTGGACAGCCCTAAACAGATCAATAACAAATAAAGAAATTGAAATAGTAATAAAAAGCCTTCTAGCAAAAAGAAATAATGTATATGTGTGCGCGTGTGCGCGTGTGCGTGTGTGTGTGTGTGTGTGTGTGTGTATGCTTGCGCACACACACCAAAGGGCTTTACAGCAAAAATCTACCAGACTTGTTTCATTTCATTATTCTTATTTTTTCTTACTATCTTTGACAATTTCATACATGTATGTAATGCATCTTCATTATATACTCCCCTTTTGACATACAACATTACTTCAGCCTTTTAGAAAATAAAATGTTTACTGAAGTTTTAAATATTCATCTTCTAATTCTTTTATGCTAGTATTCAGGAAATAAGTTATATATAGTAATTTTCTGAATATTATTACATTATGATTTTGCTGAATATACTACAATGTTAGAATTATTTACATTTAGATTTTATGTTTAATTCTTTTCTACACATTGTAATCCTTACTCCTGAAATTGATCAGAGTAAGTGTAACTGATAGTATGATTTTTATTCTTCTAACTTTGAAATCACTGATATGAAAAATACCTAGGTTTAAAAGTAATTTGAGAGCTGTTACTAATTCCCTAATGGTCCCAAATAACTTTTGGGGGATTCTATGCCCACTGGAGCCCATTTTAGCTCCCAAATAAATGACAAGGAGGCCTAATTGATGTATTAAGAAGCCCATACCTGGACAGATATTCATCTATTCTATCCTAATCTTCTAACCTGTTCTTTTATCTTCAATCTGAGTCTTGCCTTCACTTACTCTGCTTCATATACGTCCTCATGGCAACTCTTTCTAGTCCCTTATCTTGGTTGTTTCACACACACACACACACACACACACACACACACACATACACACACACACACACCAGTTTCTCACAGCTCTCTCTGGGCTTAGATGTCTTACTTCCTTGTCTTTTCTGGCCCATCCATAGGCTGATCAGCTCTTAATTAACCAATCAGAGATAAATGGGGGCATTCTTTACACAACAAAGAAATAGGGGGTGGTTCAATATCATGACAATGCCAATGTCCTTACTGTAACTTGATCTTGGGGCACAGAAATCAGTATTTGAATACACAGTGCACAAGACCAAGCCCCAGCATTCAGTCTGCCCTCAGTTGTTTCCTTAATATCCTGGATATCCTGGGTTAATTACAAATACAGTATATGTGTTATATTAAAATCATTATGCACAGAGACATGAATTATTTGAACACATGGATGTGTATATTCACGTGTACACCTTCATCCTTGTATTTTTTCAAATCATTTCACCCTCTTCAATAATTTACTTTAAACTTAGTTCTGTAATTAGGAAAAGAAAATGAAAACAGCTCACTTAGTTAGCCTTAACTAATTAACCATACTAGCAAGTGTATACTGTTCCCCCCTTACTCTTAGTTTTTGGTATTTTGTTGTTGTTAATAATGGATTATTTTGTAGAATTCACTATCAGAATTCTTTGAGGTATTTGTAAAGTTATGTGTCTAACAGGAACTGATGAAAAAAGATGCCACTGATTTGAAAAAGAGCAAGGAGAGGTATATAGGGGATGGTGGGAGAAACAGGGAATAATATACTATGTCAAAAATAAAAAATATTTTTACATAACAGGATATTCAACTGTACGTGTTTTTCATTAAACACAACATAGCATGTGGTACAATTGCAAAGAAATGCTTTTGTGTATTTGTGTGTCTGAGTGTATGTGTGTGTGTGTATGCATGTGTGTGTGTGTGTGTGTGTGTATGTCTTAGTCTCTGTGTGTGTGTGTAAACATGTGGATGTCAAAGGTCACATGTATTCCTAGTGTATTCCTATATCACTCTATCTCTTGCTGTTTTTAAGATGGGGTCATTCACTGAATCTAGAGCTCACCATTTTAGCTGGACCAGCTCACCACTGGGCTCCAGAGATCCTTCTTTTTCTATTCCACCTCTATCTCAGCACCAAGGTTAAAGGGACACAACACCATGCTTCGTTTTTATATGAATGGGTCATACGGGTCATAACTAACTTTCTAACTGGTGCAGAGCAAACATGTGGGTTAATAATGCATTAACACTATGGATGGAGACCAGGCTGCCTGCACATGTGGATAAAGACTATTTCAGGCGACAGTGTATTGCAGTTGTTTAGACTCCAGCTGAGCACTATGATTTTCCTGTCAGTTTATAGTATCACTTGCTTAAGTGACAGACAACCTGCAGTTTCTCCTTTTTGTATTAAAAATAGAAACCTGGAAAGATAGAAGCTATCCTCAGATTTTATCTCTAATATAATTTTTTTTCAGCTATGTACAATTCTGTGGTTGATATACATGTCCTTTCCTTAGTCCAAGTATTTGAAAAAGATGCCCTCATTTACATCAATATGAAACATGTATGCTGATATAACACTTGCTGATATATTCAGAGAGAAAGAACATGTCAGTTCCATGAGAATATTTGTGGATTAATGAAACTTCACTTGTAACCATATATTGGTGTCCATTACCACAAGCCCCTCATCTGTTAAAAAACAATTCTATACTACAAAACAAGTTTCAGAATTGTGTTTCTGTGTTTTACTTGCGTCTGATAAATGAATGTAATATAAACATCCCATATTCTCCGAGACATAAGGGTGATTATCAGTACATCACATTACTCCTGATTCTGAACCCAGGTTTCTTTCCTAGCTACTCCATTCCCTTTAGGAGAAGCCATGTCAAGTGTCACTTGCCAAGGAACTTTCTGTGTTACATGTTTATAGCTTTCCCCTATCAGCACAGTAATCACAAACACGTGTGAACTGTATCGGAAAGTCAGAGTAGAAATAAAATGGAAGCCATGACTACAGTTATTTCTTTCTTTTTCTGAGGGGGGGGTTGGTTTTAATTAAAAATTTTATTTTACCAGCCAAGAACACATGGGGTAATTGTGAAATTGGGCAATATATCACACAATATGAGCCCTGGAATATAATTGAAATGACATAAATAGCATGTAACCTAAAATTTCACACATCCTACTTACAGTAGGCTTAATTAGATATATACTGCTGTATTTGGATGTCATAATTATGCTATGATTTTTATTTTTTTATTTATTTTTTTTTGATACTTTATTTACATTTCCAATGTTTTCCCCCTTCTCGGTGTCCTCTTTGAAAACCACCTATCCCCTCCCCGTCCCCCACCTCTATGAGGGTATTCCACCTCCCACCCACCCACCTACCCACTCCAGTATTCCCAAGGGCCTCTCCTCCCCCTGATGGCCAACAAGGCCCTCCTCTGCCACATATGTGGTCCGAACCATGGGTCCATAGATGTGTATTCTTTGGTTGGTGGTCCAGCCTCCAGGAGGACTGGGGGGTCAGGCCAGTTATTTCGAACAATCAGTTCATCAGCACAGTGATAAAATGTCATCAATAGCACTTGGAATTCAGTAGTGTTAAAGCTGTTTCAGTCAACTTTGTCTATTTCATATATAAAAGATCAACTGTTGTTACTTGTGAATGGGAAAGAAACTAATATGACCCTTTCTACACAAAGCCTGGTCAACAAAAAAGAACAGGAGGAGAGAAGGAATTGACAGTGTTCCTAAAATACTCAAGTTAGGCCATTTATTATCTGTATTTAAACATATTAATCTCATATTCCTGTAATGTTAGAAATAATAGCCAATAGTCTGGTAGCAGAAGCAGATCAATTTCTTACTTGTTAGTGAATCACTGTATGTTAAGTGGCACAGACAGAATCTTGATGGAAGCATGGAAGGACATGCTTCGTTCCGAATGCTCTATAAATGACCTCCTTATCAGAGGAGCTTAATATTTCCTCACAGCACTAACTGCTTTTTCAGGTATGCACAGAAGAATAGAAAGGCAGCTTGACAAAAATCTGGATGAAACAAGATCAATAATTATATCTACTTGGTGACTGGGTTACTAGAAAAATAAAATAAATTTAGAATCATCTTAATACCAAATAAATTTTTAAAAGAAGTACATTTGTCTAGCTGTTAAGGTAAGCTAAAAGTATCTTTATTGTTTATTATTTCCACATTTTATAAATTTTATTCAGTTACTTATTTGGAGGAATTTACTATTCTACACAAAACAGCTATTCATAATTCATTGACTAAACCTGAATACTGCATGACATATTGAAATTTAGTTTATTTTTAACACAAATCATAAAAAACAATAGCACTTTAATGCATCTATGAATAAATTTGACTGCAAAACATTGACCATGTCTGTATCTATAAACATGTTTTCCCAATATTTCAAATGAAGTGTTACATTAACAGTCTACCAAAAAAAAAAAAAAACCTTAAGGAAATAGAAAGTCATGTTGTTGGGCCCTTTTTGGAAAAGTACATATAGAGGATTTAAAAAAAGAAATTGTGACATCATCATTAGTTTCTGTAGGTATAAGATGTGTATCTAAGGCTGTAGCTCTGGGGAGCTTCCAAAAATATATCCTACCCCAACCCAACTCACTGACCTTTGATGTACAGTTTTGGATAATATCTGTGTGGAAACAATATGGTGCTAGTAATCACCAGTTCAAGCTGTAGACCTTGCGTAGTGAACTCGCCTAAACAATCAGCTGGAAAAATGGGGATGAAAGTTAAACACCACAATTGGTTTTTGAGTCAAGAAGCTGAGCTGTTTTTTAGCTCTGTGGGCATCTTTTATAGCAGAACAAAGCACTGAATGAACCTGAGACAATACCTTCAAGAAACATAGAGAATGGGAACAAAATACACAAAAGGTTGGTACCAGCACCCTGTCCATAGTATGTGGGTCTTTCTCTCAGGAGTCAAAATTGATTTTCCTTTACTTAGAACTTTCTGTGTCATGTAGGCAGTGGGGAGTTTGTCTTTTTTCATTATGTGATATTAAAATCCCAAATGTAGTATTTTCTGAGAAAGTTAATGCAAATTATTAATGGTAGAAATGTTTCCAGTGTTAATTCTTGTTCTTTATATTTTTATACATAGTAATCAAAACAAAATGGGAATCTTGCCAAAATGTGAAATAGCTCTTTTTATAGCTTTTAACTTAGTTCACCTGACAAGATGCATGTTGTAAATATTTAATGGCTGAAAGAAACAATGATAGAATATTATATTGTATGAGACATTCTTCTTTACATAATCCAGTTTTTTATACAAACAAATGTTATTTTCTGTCTTAATGATACAAAACTAGTGGTTCATTTAAAACCATAAAAATATAACAGTATAGGAAAAATAAAGTAGAGAATTTTCTTGTTCTTACTTTATTTTTCAATACTAAGTTACACATTATAAAAAATAGTGAAATATGAAAATTTAGGGGGAAAAACACATTTCAGATACTCTGAAGCTAAACATGCTAAAAAGTTAAAGATCTATGATTCTAAAGCTAGGAAGCTTTTAAGAGCAGAAGAAAATGATTTATTGGATTGAGAAATAAGAAATGATGTAAGAATACTTACCAAACTCCCTGTCACCCTGTATAGAATAACATAGCACCACTAAAAGTCCCAATCATCTATGATTTGGAACTGGATACCAAAGGAATATTTGTATATAAATTTCAAGGAATGTTATATATCTGGACGGTGTACTGTGTAAGGGGAAGGAATAATAGTATATGTAAAGGTGTAGGAGCCGACATAGTTATGTAGTGTGAATGAGATCAGTTTGCAAGGTATTGGTCAGGGGTGAATCTGAGAAGAGGCTAAAATACAAAAGGTCAGTGAGGTAAGCAGGAAGGAGACCATGGTTAGTCAGCGGTGAAGTGCACTTGAGCGTCACAGGCAGGCGGTAGGTGATATTAGAATTTAAACTAAACAACCACATGGGTTCAATATACCTACCTCACAGAAATTTTACATATTTTCAAATGTTTCAGGAAAACTGAATGATGTATGAGATTTCTTCTTCCTGATGAATGGGAAAGGTGAATGCCTCCAGCTCTTTTGCATAGTTACTACTGGGGAATTAAGAGCCCCCAAAGAAACACAAAGCAATTCATCTCAGAGATGGGTCTAGAAGAACGATAACAGAACCTAGAGTTTTTATTGTTCAGGAAGAGTCAATGAAGAGAAGAGTTTAGTAAGAACAATAACAAACTTTTTAAAATCCATAACTCTTGAAACCTGAGAACCAGGAGAAAGCTATAACAGAAATTATGAGTCTCCCAATTAATGAGATTTCTATCTGATAGAAGGTACATTCTCAAACTCTGTGCATGAGTCAAACAAGTGAATGAACTGGTACTACTTTCATGCCTGTATATTGGGACAGTAAAATTGGTACTAGTATGACTGATGGCTTTATATGCTAATTGTAATGCTTTCTTACCAATATAATAACCAAAAGGATATATTCCCAGGTCCAATCTTCTGGTCTGAACATGTAGAAGTGAGAGGGGATTATCAGGTGTCTTCCTCTAAGAGCCCTTTAGACAGAGTCTCTTGCCAGACCTACAGTTTACAGTTTGGGCTAGGCTGGCTGGCTAATGAGCTTTTGGGATCTTCCTGTACCAAATGCTGAGGACCCTGGCCTGGTACTTTGTGGGTGACAGAGATTTAAACTGATGTTCTCATACTTATATCACATTTACTTACCCACTAAGCAATGCCCTAAGCCCCAAATCTCAGCATTTTCTTTTCTAGCCTCAATTATTACAGGAAGATGCTTGAACATGTATGGTAGGCTTTGAATTGAACTATTCAATGTTTATGTTACCCAGAGACCTAGAAACTCAAACTAGATTATACTTTCCTTATAGAACAAGAGAAATCTGTACTGAACCCTGAACAATTCATTATATAATCCAAACTATACTGTAATTAGAACAAACTGGAAAATCAATACGGTGCCTCATATATACAAAACCACTCAGTGTATAGTCAATATGACTCCTTGTAGAATAAGGATAAACTACTGTGGCAAATTAATGTTTCGTTTCTTTGTCAATGTAAATTGAATTAATCTATGTGTGTGTGTGTGTGTATGTGTGTGTGTGTGTGTGTGTGTGTGTGTTTATACCAGCAGAAGCCCCATGTAACACTGATGATTACCAGAACAAAAACACGATTTTCCTTTTTCCACTGTGATCTTATTCTAAACCTGGTTCCAAGCAACTTCTTTGAGACAATGGAAGTGTTCCACAATCTACATTTAAGCATGGGTGTATTTTTTCTTTACTTCTCTAAGCAGAAAACGTGTCTAGTGGCATATCACCAAGGCAGAGTGTGTTCCTGACCTCAATCTCATATACTTTCTTATAATAAAGTCAAAATGACAGCTTGCATTCAATTTTTCTGTGAGCAACTAAGATAAAATAGTTTATGTGTGAGGTTAGCTATTGTTGAACATATATAACAAGTCCTGTACTATACATAAGTCTGTGAACATGTAGGGAAGATGGACAAGTAAACAACATGATAAAACATGATTAATGTTGTGATCAAACTCTGGATAAGAGTATTGGGGCTCTTAATAGGTGTTCAAACTTAGTATAGCTATATGAGATGCTGTGGTTTGCAAGTTCTCCCCAATCCTCAAATTAAAAATTAATTATCATTGTGATGGTATTAAAAGATGGGACTTTAAAGAGTTGATAAAGTCAGGGGTCACCTCCTTTCTGAATTGACTAAATAGATCATTATCGTCGTGTTACGCATAAAACAGCAATGCCCCTCTTCCTCTTACCTCTCTCTCTGGCTATCTCATAATAAAATATAATATTTTGACCAAGTAACAATACAGAAAGAAAATCCTCACCAGATGATGGCTCCATGTTCTTAGTCTTCCCAGTCTCCACTATAATTATCCCAAGTAAATTTCCATTTCTTATGAACCAGTCTTCCATAAATATTCTGTTATGTTAAGACAAAATGGATTAAGACAGCAAGGTGGACTGGCTGTTGTCACAGAAATGCATGTATGTCCCTAAGATGGCTCAAGCATGGTCAGTTGAGGTTACATAGGTGGAAGGAATTGGAAGGGCTTTGGAAGAAAAGAGGAATGTGCCCCCACACCTCTCAGTCAGTGAGATATCACCATGGTTAATCTGACATAGCACATTTATGTAGCACATAAAGCCATGCATAGCTAATGTTGGAGTAGGAGAGCTCAGCAGCCATAGACTTGTCTCCCACGCAGATGAGTTTAAACTCTACCCAAAGGGAGCTTGGTGATATGATTAGCTTCAACCTGGGAAAGATTAGTAGCAATGTGAAATTCACTCAGAGGAACTAAGGCCTGGAGGACCGGGATCCAGTAAGAAGCTATTGAGGAATTCTGTATAGACATTGAAATCATCAACAAAGATTGTGTCACTTGAACACAGAGAGTTCTACTCAGCAGCAGCAGATAAGTAATGACAACCCAAAGAAAACTAATTGTTTCTGCCACAGAAATCATGAAGTTCTTCATTATACTTCAGCATTGAGTTTTGTGGTTGGTTGGTTGGTTGGTTGGTTGGTTGGTTGGTTGGTTGGTTGGTTTTTGGTTTTTGGTTTTTATTGTGGTCTCTTGTTTATGCTGTTTTATTCTAAAATAGGTTGAATATTGCTAAACAGTTTTCCATTTCCCTAAGTAAACATTCATAAGAACTTTAAAATTTTGCATTAATGTATTAATTATATGTTTATCCACAGGTATTCATTAAATAATTACCCGTGGCTTATTAGTATCCATTGTAAATTCCACTATCTTATAGTTGTTTCAGTAGCTGTGATTACTACATATAGAGAAAAGTTACCAAGTCCTCGTTGCAAGGATATCCAAAAATGGAACCTAGAATAATATGAAATTCTTAATTTTAGAGGGTTAATAACAGAAGTGTACCTTTCCTTAAGAGAAAATTGTTTTTAAAGCCCATTTTACTGTGACTACTACTTAATGAGGTAAACGAATAAAGTAATCTTTACTGTACTGAAAATAGCAGTAAAACTCATCAGAAACAACAAAAAATATTTCAGTGCAATTAACAGATGCTATACAAGATTCAACAAGATACACTAATATTACAGACTCAAAGTTTAACAGCTAGAAGGGACCCTGAAATCAAATTTTCATATATAAAACTATTAAAGTTGATAAAGCTTCATTGAATGTAAAAGTCCAGGAAACTCAGAAAATAGTTCTTATGCTCAAGAGTTTGATTTGGGGTGTATTTCACTGTAAAATTATATTCTATCCAATTCTACCTAAATAATTCATAATTACCAATTACATGGTCCTTTGGGGTAAATAAATCTTGTCTTTATCCTGGCACTAATGTTAATGTCTCATATTATCTCTGTCTTAAAATTTGGCATTAATTAATACGTAATGAAAACCTAACTCAAAACAAGATGATCTCTTAGATGAACTAGAGCAAGAAGAACTGGAGAGTTCATATCCTAACTCTGAAAGGTCAGTCACACTGACAGCGGACCAAACAATGCCACCACAACACCACTTCTTTTTATCTTTGATTTGCCTCAACTAAGAGATCACATTCCATTCTGTCCACCAATCAACAGTCCAGAAAATATAAACAGGACTCTTTTTCTGAGCATTCAGAGTAAACACTTGTACTTTAGTCTCAATGGGATGACTAGAATTCTATTTAGTTTCTTTTTATATTTCTAATCAATCTATATCCTAAAACAAATACTGTGTTCAGAGGGGAGGAAGGCAAAGACTTGCCAAAACTGGATCCATACTCACAGCTAGTTGACAACCTAACCTACTTGCACTGACACTTAAGGGAAACAGGGGTGCTCTTATCCAAGTGTTGACCAAGCAAAACAGTAGATGATCTCCACAGTATGAGTTTGTAATTCTTCTGTTAAAATTACATACCACAATTACAGAGACAGAAATTTCTGTATCAACTCTTATCGCACTAGAATGGACTAAATGACTGTGTACACATGAAATTCATACATTGAAACTTTAAGTATAAAACATTTGGAGGTAATTAGGTTGTAAGTATGGTGATTAATTTATAATCCCTAAGAATGGGGGTTGGTGTCATTATAAGTCTCTTTCTCACTCATTAGTCTCTCTCTCTCTCTCTCTCTCTCTCTCTCTCTCTCTCTCTGTGTGTGTGTGTGTGTGTGTGTTTAAGTGTTTAGAAGTTGATTTACATAAAGACAGAGGCCAATGATTCTTATCTTCACCTCAGTATCAGTGGTATGATACAATCCTTGATTGAAGATCAAAAACACAGGAAATCTGATTTTATAACTGTTAGTTCAAGACAGGTGGCAGAATGGAGGAAGAATGGAGTTAATAAATAAGTACTGGAGTCCAAAACAACAAAATCTGAGCCACATATATCTAAGAACTGGCAAGATTTGACTTTGTGTATCCAAATGAAAAACACTATTTTCCTTTCTTGTTCTTTCTGGCCCTCAGTAGATCAGATAATGCCACCCACAGGATAGCATGACTGCACAGTATAATCTTATGCACTTCACCCTTTGACGTCATTTGATGGTTAATTCAATCTATTTAAATCCTAAGTAATTAAAAATAAGTAAAAATTAGTTTCCCTTTTGCTCAGTGTTTTCTAAGCGCCTGTCAGCAGATGAGTGGATAATGTATCATATACACATGGAATACTGTGGGGCCTTAAGTGGTTTCATTTCTGTAGAAACTGAGAGCAAAAACTAAAATGGAAGCCAAATGCTTGTAGGGAATGAACAAAAAAAAAAAAAAAAAAAAATAGAAGGGGAAGTAAAGTCCACAATCCACAGGTGCTGAGCCTCAGCTTGACTGTGGAAGAAGTTTCTGTCATCTATTGCACTGTGCAGAACTGCAGTTTATAGTGAAAAATGATATTTTCAGAATTGCTAATAAAATGGCTTTTAGCACTCTGACCACCAAAAATATATTCATAAGGCAAAATACATTTTATCTACTTGATTGGCTCTTTCTACAATGAACAAATAAAGCAAACATCATATTAACCTAATAAATATACATAATTACTATTCATGAAATAAAATAAATGAGCATTTTTTAAAAATTACCAGTCTCTGCCCAGCACTTAAGTCATGGCTTCATTTGACCAAAAATATACCGGACATTACTATATATCAAACCACTTACCATTTATTTGAGATAGGATTAAAATATGCTAGAACTGATAATAAATATTCAAGAATGCAATGACAGAATACTTCGTAAGCCTGGACAAGGAAATTCCAAACCATGAAGATCAATAGAAACTTAATAAGATAAATCCAAAGAAACACATGTCAAAACACATTAGAGTTAGACAGTGATACATTATGTTATTACTGTGAGTCAGGAAGAGCAGAAGCCAGCAACTGGCTGTGTTGCAGGAGAAGTTGGTGTAATAACAATGCAGTCTAGTTCCATCTGCCCCAGCAAAAGCAGAGAGCCATACATATGCCCATCTTAACTCTTCCCTATATTAGTATAAAATCCTGGAGATGTGGGTACTTTGACTCTAACTGCTTATTTTGAATCCTAGGGTCAGGGATGTCAAATGTTTCTGAGTTAAAAGTCAGCTCTTTGGTCTTAATGATCTAGACGCACATGACTAGGGATCCAGCATCTCCAAGGATGGATGCTTTGGGGGCTAGTCCCACAAATTGAGAGAGTCTGACACTACACACAGAAACTACTACCAGAGAGAGTATACATATTAAGATTTATTTCTAGTGAAAGCTAGAGAAGACTTTGTGGGGTGTATCTGCTCATTCATTAGTTAAGAAATAAAATCCTCAAACTCTCCAGGCAGAGGACATGTCTTATGAGGAGTTATCATTGGAACAAGCAAGAATAACCTTCCACGTCTTCCAGCGAGAGAATACAAGACTTTATCTTTAAAGCAGACTGAGAAAGAGGAACAAGTAGTACCCACTGCAGAAATCCCAAATCTTTTCTCCTATAGAGATGAGAGGCTGCAGTTACTGGGACAGAATCCAGTCCCAAATTGATCCCGATCAAGCAGGAAGTCTCACTTTCTCTTTATGGAGGGAACTTTCTAGTCTAGAGTTCCCACTGAAGTAAACCATGGGTGGAATTGGAGATAATGTCCACCTTCGACTTTAACCACCATGAGATCATGTTCATTTCCTGGAAACATGGCAGTTCAGACAGCTAACTTTGGATCAAATGGAGCCAACAGGCATGTACTTGTTGCTGCCAAAGGCCTCCTATTCCTTCCCACAGAGAGAATATAAGACTGGCAGAATCATTAGAAGAGAAGAAAAGAGGACCAGGGAACTACCTCTGCTGTGCTGGCTCAGGGAGCTATTTGTTAACTGGCTTGTTAGTGAACAGAAGAACAAGCATATAAACAACAACTACAACAACAACAACAACAACAACAACAACACAGGGACTATGCATGTCTGCACCCACCAGGTTCTCTGCATGTATACTACAGCTTAGTACTTTGAGATTCCTCTCAAGGCCCTTTTCCTTCTGTTGGTTCGCCTTGTCCAACTTTGTTGTGATCATTTTTATCTTACTATATTTTATTTTATATAAAAACATTATTGAGATGAAGAGAGGGAGGGAGGGAGGGGAGGAGGGAGAGAGAGGGAGAAAGGAAGGAAGGGAAAAAAAACATGGCCTAGTCCATTGTATAGTATTAGAAGGTGGTGATGTGGGGCTACAGCTAACAGGATTGCAGATGAACTTAAACCCCTCCTTTGTTCTTTGGGCTGAGGAAATCCTGTGTTACAGCCTTTGTCATTCCTCAAGTTTGCTGAGTTAAGAGACATTCTTTCCCTACCCTCCAACCCTTATCATCATGGATTGCAACAGTCAGCAAGGCACTGGAAGTGCCTGTACATTCCTTACCTCTCAGAAACCTTCTTAGATTTGGGGTTTCATGCACAGCTATATGGTAGTGTTCTTCGGATGGGTTAGTGTCTATCTTTGCATCTCTTGCCTATATTAATGAGAATGATTCTTTAGTTGTTCAGTGAGCTAATATCTTTTACCTGCAAATTTTAGCTTTCTACTAGAAAGCTTTCTACTGTGCAGTCTGAGCATCATTACACTGTCTGGTCATCCCAGAAAATGTCCACCGAAAAACTCCTGCTTGTTGATTAATTGATGCTCCTTTGGGGTTGGATGTCTATGATTTTTGTGTGTTTTCTGCTCCTTGGCATCTGTGTGACACAAATTAGTAGGTACCCTAGACTCTCCCTAAGGGAATCTACTAGGATCTAAGTCAGATAATAAAGAAAATGCTTAGCTCCATAGCAGTGTTTATTTATAGGTTGTCTCAATCTGTTTAGAGTACTGGGAAAGACTACAGACTGGTCATTTTAAACAATATTTTTTTTTGTTTTTCATGTTTCTAGAGGCCAAGTTATAGCCGAGGCATACTTGATGTCAAGGAAAAACTTATTCTTGTATAGGCTGCCATCTTTTCTGAAAAGGATAAGGAAATTCTAATATTTATAAAGTTATGAATCTCCCTTATGACTTAATGACTTAATTCCAAAGATCTCTATTCCCAAGTCTATTATATTGAGGACTAGGCTTCTGACATGAGTTGGGGGTAGGGAACAAGCACTCAAAGACACAAGTCATAATCACCCTTAAATAAGACAGTGTCTGACCATGCTTCTGTGTTGAATGAACATTTTGTCCCCTGTAAACTGGTTAATTTGAAACCACTCCAGTGGTTTGTGGGGATCAATACTAGTTATTAAATACCTGTGATTTGAAAATCTGATAGATATGTTTGATAATCACTAACAGCTGGATTGTGTTTCAGGATGGCAAAATGTTTTGACCAAGAATGTGAGCTTTGGGAAATGTATAAACATGCACAGATTTGATCAATATGGGTCCTTACTACAGTCTCCTTTGACATGCCACATCAAAACTTCTCCTCTGATAGCTGACTCCCTCATGAAATGTTTCCTTTCCTAAACCCATGCTGGCATCTTTTAGCTCTTATTGTTCTTGAAAACATTTGTACAAGGTTTGGCTTTATTCTTTATTCTGTGGTTTTACCTATACTAATTATCGGTTTCCAGCTTGATGTTAAGCTGCCTGGGGGCAAGGATCAGGTCCATTACATTCTTTATTTAGGGCAACAGTGCCCTGCTGTGTTTACAAGAGCCTCTGAGGAAAGGAAGGTAGGATGGTCTGCAGATTGGATCATGATGAACTTCTATATTTATAATGAAATTTATTTGTTTATTTTTCATTCAGTATCAAAATCAATGGTCTTCTCTTTCAACTATACCTCTAACTTTTAAAGTATGACGTTTATGCCATGGAGCTCATGCTTGACACAGAGCCAGAATCATTTATTGGGATGAAAAGATAAACAGAGTCAGTGGCTTTTTTAATTAGAAAGCTGTTGAGATTACAGCACATTAATCATTAGGCTGCCCTTAAGAAATGCTGGATTTCTCTTGTTTGATGCTTCAATACCAATACTCCATTAGACTCCCTGTCACTTCCGTGTGTCCACTTAACAGTGAAGAGTACAATGATAACAGCAGTGATCTGAAATAATTGACAGGTAAGTTTGCTTCTGATGAAAGTTCAAGGCTTTTTTATTTTTTCAAGAGATGCCTGGAGCTTACCACACTATTTGTAGAGAAGCCTCTCTGATTCTCTTTCTGTGACCCAGTAAAGAGGGATATTGAGGTCAGGGAGACAGGCCTGTCTTCCTCTACCTTCCTCCTTCCCTCAGGCAAAGAACAACTGTTCTGGCTAGGGGAAAGAAAGATGTATTATTTAATTTAGCTGTTGGGGCAGAGGATACTGAGAAGACCCTGCTGATGGGCAACTGGGCAGGGCAGGGCAGGGCAGGGAGCAGGTCTAGGGTGATTGTCCTGTAGAGGGAGAGATGTGTCCAGGAGCAGCATGGACTTCACAATTGGAAGAGAACCACTAAACTAGAAATCACTCAATAAAAGCACTAAGAAACAGGCAAAGCTGGAAAGCTGTAAAAAACCAAACAATATGTGAATGCTTTTTCTGACAAGTCTTCTAAATATTTTCTGCCATGAAGTTCTTTGTGACTGTCTCTTTATTATGTGAGATTTGTTTGTTTGCAACTTCTTCAGGCCAGCCCTGGGCAAAACACTTAAAGTAGACACCAGAGTCATTAAAGTCCTCAATGCATCCCCTCTACGAGCTCACATTAAGCTTCCTAAGTGCCTTTGTGCAAGCCACTGGACACCTAAGCCCTGTACCTGAAGTCCCCAGGGATGCCCTTACCCTTGGCTAACTTCTGACTCCCTTCAAGCATGTCAGCACTATTCCTTTTGAACTTGCCTGGATTAGTTAGGACTCTCCCAATTCCTAACAGAAAAATACATGAGCTGGCTAACCCAAAAGGAAATTTTATCATTTGGTTGCTGGTTTGTCTCATGTACTTCGAGGGCTCAGAGCTACTTGCCTTCAAAAGCAATGACTGGAATGACAATGCTTCTCAGAGAACATTTGGTTTGATTTTTTTTTCTCCATTGTATCTATAAAATGTCTTCTTCCATGGGCTCCATGTGACAGAAAAACAAAAAGGAAAAATGCATAGCAAAGGTCTATATGATTAACATCATTGTGGATGTATGTTTCACAGCCAGCCATCCAGAGTGAGATTGTTTACCTGAATCTTCAGTTGTAGGAGCCTTTCTCCTTTATCCAGCTTTAATCATATGGCTAATCTGGCCCCAGCATACACAGTGAAGCTGCCACCCTATGACCACATGTATCCATTTTTCTTAGTGACAGCTTCATCTTTTAGTGATTATTATTTGTTCTTCTCATCTGTAGGGATGACTCTGTTGTTTGTTTTAAACCAAAGGTCATTGTACTGTGTTTGCTTATAGTATCCACCTACTGTTTCGAAAACATTTCTACATGTGAGCATGCATCCATCTGAAAGATTCTCACTTTTTATTTCTTTGAATATTGCTTCTTTTTGCTTTTTGCAATTTCTCAGTTCTTCTCAGGGAAGAATTCTTTTCTTTGCTTTTTAACTTTGGGTTAAGTAATTCTGGGTAAGTGTTAATCATGTTCTTCAGTGTACTTCAATGGAAGGCTAATGATTGCATGGTCCAGGGTCACATATCCTATTGCTTTAGGTATGCCAATTTTCTCAGCAGCTCAGTCAAACTAGATTTTACCCATATTCTCCTTCATTCAATGAGTATATTGAATAAAATATTTGTGTATCTTCATAGATAAATGTTTTCATTTTATTTCTTCTTGGTTTTATTTTATATTACTGCTATTTTTCTAAGCAGAATATACATTTATTAAGGAAAGGGAAAAAAAACAACTCCAGACAGTGTGTGTGGCTTCAAGGGAGGAATATCCTTTCATTGCTTGTTAAAAATGAAAACTATCTTTTATTCTAGGATATCAAGTTTCCTAACACAACCATATATGTTCTATGTCGGGCTTTCTAAGATATTGATTTCCTTTGAAATGGCAGGTAAGGCAAGGAGTATCTTTTGCACATCTGAAATTTTGTTTCATAGTGTGTTATATACTTAGTAGACCCTCAGAAAACTGAGGCTATATATATAATCATGATTTATATGTATGTGATATACATTATAAGTATTAATATTCATGATCTATTGTTTAATTATGATTGGTACATGCCAGAGCCTGCCGGTCAGTCAACATGAAAACCACAACTGAGGGAGTGAGGATGATTATGAGAAAGACAGAAAGAAGATGCAAGACGCAGATACGGGAAGGCTACAGGTCAATACCATGGTAGCAGTGAATATATTTTCTCCGTGTCTTTTAAAGGCAAGCAACAGAAAGCATGACCAATTCCAGGAAGTTAAACAAGTGCTTATGTGGTGAGTTTATGGTAGACGGTATCTATGTTTGACTAAGCCCATTTCCTTCCTGCTTGGACAGTCCCTCAAGGACATATGCGTTAAGTGGAGGAACTTGACAGGTTATAACACAAATCTTAACTAAAATGAAGATAGATGTCATCAGACTCATTCATGATTAATTACAAGCAAGAATTCAGCCAAAGTTAACTCTGGATGTACTCCCCACAGTTGCATGTACACACACACACACAGAGAGACACACACACACACACTCCACATATACTATATTAATATTCACATATATGTTTATGTATCCCACCAAGTCCATTTAGGGTTTCCTATATGTATATGTATCCAGTGCTATCCACATGAGATTGTACAACCTAGATGGGAAATCATAACTCCAAAACCTTAATTCTTCCTCTCTTAGCAGCATTTAGCACCTGTAGCCCTTTATGTGGAAATAAGACTATGTGGAATGTCTCCTGTCCACATTGGAATGCCCACTGTGTTGTCATTATGCTTGTCTTCTTCGGGCAACCATATCGTTAAGATTTCATGAGTACAGTTTCCCTTTCAAGTCTAGAAGTAGGCATGATAGAACTGTGGTATTTATGGTCTTTCTACCCCATCTTTCACAATGATTCCCAGGCCTTAGATGTAAAAGTAACCTTGAAGATGTTTCAGTTGGGATTGTAAATCCTAAAGTCACTTATTCTCTGTATTTTACTCTCTTGCGGACCTCTGTAATAATCTTTATTGGTTGCAAAAAGAAGCTTCTTTGATGAGGGATAAGAGCTATACTTTTTCGTGCATATAAGCAAAAGTATTTAGAATATAGATAGAAATTGTGTTGGTTTAGGATCATAGCAGTAATAAGTTCTCTTCTAGGGTCTATGACTTCTTCAGCTACTGGTAGTTGGCTAGGTATACAGCAGAAGGCATGTACCCTCCTACTGACCAGACCTTAAGTCCAGTTAGACAGCTGTTGGTTATCCCCACGTAAAAACACTACTATTGTACCATTTGTGAATGTCATCCTCTGCTAATCATTGCTGTAGTTTGTAGGATTTATAGCTGAAAAGGACAATCAATTGGTCCTCTCCCTTGGCACCTTACATGGCATGTACCAATATCCAGAGAAACAGTCCTCAAAGGAGAGGCTTCCAAGTCAGTTCCCTCTCAGTTTCTTCAACTCCTCTGTGTGAAGGAGGTGGTGTCTTACCAATAGGTTTTGACAACTGCTATTCTCAAGGCCAAATTACGTAGTTGCTGAGTGTCAAAGAGCAATGGTGTGAAAATAAACAAAGTAGAACTCTTTCCTTCAGTGTGCAGTTGTAGTTTTCCCACACAGGTTTTCACATTTTTGGATATTAGTATATTTTGACCCAACTGAAAAATTGGAGATTCTGATAGGAATATTATACTATCATTAATGTCAGAGAGGAAAAGGAAATGTGAGTCCTCTGATTACAATCCAATCCAAATTCTATCACAACTGCTCCACAGAAAAATAAAAATAAAAAATATAAACTGAGAGTTTAAATTGTATAAAGGAACTTAGTCTAGAAAATGTTAAGGGAAATATCAACATTGTTTGTTCAGCAAGGAGGAGAAGAAACAGGAGGACCTCAAGAGCTCGAATTCATGTGCCATGTTTTCAGTGATATTTACCATACACTCATGTGTACATAAAATACAATTGTCATCTAAATTATTATAGTGACTATAAAATGTACTAAATATAAATCTGATCCCAATGGGAAAATATCTATAATGTGTCAAACTTTAAAAAAAAAAAAAACAGTAGAATTACAAGCACAAGAAAATATGTGTTTACCAAATATTTTGATTAGTACATAGTCTCAATTTCTCAGCACAATTGTACTAAATTGGTTCCTTTATCTAAGTATTTCTCAGCACTTAATAAAGGTTAAATTGGAGCTTTGCTCAGCATGGCTGCTTGGTGAATATTAAATAATAATAAAAATAATCAAATACCACTGTGAAGCCAAAGGAGTATTTCCTTTTATTATATATTTCCCTGTGTTTACCCGCTTAATAGAATTTAAATGGTATATGCTATGAACATCAACTGTTCAAAAATGTATAAATATATTTGATGTTTGTCAGCATAATCAAAATTTGTGCTCCATTTTCTTAAATCTGCAAGCTGTTATACAATTAATCCTTTCATTACCTAGCCAAGTAATTAATACCTTTGCGAGCATCATAAAGCAAGGATTATTTAATAGCTCATTATACATGTTATTTAAACACTAATTGCCTACAAGCTTAATGATTTTTCATTGTATTAAGAAAACTGATATTTACTTTTATTAGCTATGACTTCAAAACAAAAACCATTTTATCAACTTTAGCCAATTTGATGTTTAATAAAAATATATAAGGGAAAACCATTCCACTAACTTGGGATATAAAAGACTATATACTAGGGTATTGACTAGAAAATTTGACTGATACCACAAAACACAAAGATGCTAAATTCTAAAATGCTGCAAATCTATGTTGAGTTCTTTCAAAAAGTACGCACAACCCATAGTCCTGTTAAGTGGCAAAAGCCTGACATTTTACAAAGTGAGAGAAAAGAATGTCTATTTTTAGATGATAGCTACAGACAGGTGTGAGACCCCACTACTGCAAGGGAGGGTTGTACCCATCCAAAAGACAAAAGATCTTCTAATAGGCTACATGAAAAAATTGAGCTATGAATGTTGCAATTAACAGGCACACTGGGCTGGTTTTGACTCCTGCTTAAACTCTACAAGAATAGGCTAGAAGATGCAAAATAAAGAATGAGAGCAGTTCCAACCACATTGCCATCAGCCTATTTTTCTCAGTATTTGTTGATGCAAAATACAAATTTGTTTCCCAAGAAACATATAAGGGACACCCAAAGAGTTATAGCCACTGAGTGTCGTGGTAGAACTTATCAAATAAGGCATCTGGAGGTTAAGAGTTTTTGACAGAGAAGAAACTGCAAGCAGATCGTTAGTCCCACAGTGAGATGGTGTCTACTGGCACTAAAACCAAGTGGTGGTAAGAACCTTCAGGAATCAAGTCTGCCTAAGTAATGCCTGACCAAGAGCTCATGAAGCCATTCAGCAACATTATGTGTAAATAATATCTTCTCAGTCTTCTTCCTTCTTTCTCACTCCAAACCAAATAAAAGGGGCCATTTTCTGCAAGGTAGAGAATAAGGAGCCATGAAACAATGGATGTCTAGCCCAATGCACCACATTTCCAACTTCTCATAGTTGCTGTGATACAGTAGATACAGCTGTAAAAACTGCAAAACAAGAGAAATTTTCAATAAATATGAGTCTTTTGAAAATTATGTAGAATCGAGTGTTTTAAATAGGGAATAATTTGTTTGACCATTTAGAAACAGCTTTTTAGCAATTATCAATAACCAGAAATGACACAGGAACCTCTATATTCTAATCTAGAGACACTGAATGGTTTCTTCACCTCAATAAAATTTAACCAAAATGGGGAGGGGAAAAAAGGTCTCTAATTCAATTAATTGAATCTCATCTTTTCAATACACTAAAGGGAATTATATTTAATTTTACTAAATAGCTAATAGTAATTTAAAACATCCTTACACTCAATGAGGCTTTAGAGGTAAACACAATGATGTCCTGGAACCAGCATAGGTAAGCACTCCTTCAGTCCCAGAAACTTACTGAAGTACTGGTAGCTTAGCATTATAACATTGTTGTCTATTTATAACGTTCAGATCTCTCATGATCTCATTGGAGGGCTAAAACAGTTTACAGTTCTGACTTTGGGTGGTGGTCGTTTATTTGTTTCTACATTTTTATTATTTGACCAACAGAAACTTAAGTCAACTTACTTGCTTTCTATGTTTCTGAAGTTCCAAATAAATAATGTAAAAAGAACATACCAGTAAGGGTTCCATTTACATACATAAATATATTAAAAAATCCTCTATAATCTGTTTTATTTGTGTGACAGGTTTTCTACTTCTATGTGCATGGACCCATCAAATGCTAACTGCTTTAGCTGATGACACTGATATACTTGTTTATGTGCATAGTACTAAATGATAGTGCTATAATTGGTAAAATTGGCTTTCAGTTACCCGTGTTACAACTACAAAATGAGATGACACAAACATTAGTCTCAGGAATTCTGTCATGAAATCTCATTATTTCATCCCAGGTTGCTGACACATACTGGATAATCTCATGACACATTAGAAGTAAATAACAACATTTAAAGACTGCTATCTCTTCTTCAAGTTTTTTTTTTTTTTTTTTTTTGAATTGTTCTATTTTCAACAAGCTTTCCCTGGGGAAAAAGAAGAATAAGCATGAAGAAAAACAGAAATTTCTTGCTTCCTGATTTCCCTATAGTCTATTTCCAACTACTGATCTTAGGTGAATTAAAGAATGACATAAAGACGGACATCTGGGTTCTTTCCATCTTCTGGCTATTACAAATAAGTCTGCTATGAACATAGTGGAGCATATGTCCTTGTAATATGGTGGAGTATCTTTTGGGTATATGCCAAAAAGCAGTATAGCTGGGTCTGCCAGATTGATTTCCAGAGTGGTTGTACCAATTTACAATCCCACCAGCAATGGAGGAGTGTTCCTCTTTCTCCACATCATCGCCAGCATGTGCTGTCATTTAAGTTTTGATCTTAGCCATTCTGATTGATGTAAGGTGGAATCTCAGAGTTGTTTTGATTGACATTTCCCTGATGACAAAGGACGTTGGACATTTCTTTCAGTGCTTCTTGGCCATTCAAGATTCCTCTGTTGAGAATTCTCTGTTTAGCTCTGCACCCCATTTTTAATGTGGTTATTTGGTCTTTTTTGGAGTCTAACTTCTTGAATTCTTTATATATTTTGGATATTAGCCCTCTATTAAATGTAGGGTTAGTGAAGATCTTTTCTCAATCTGTAGGTTGCCATTTAGTCCTATTGACAGTGTCCTTTGCCTTACAGAAGGTTTCAGTTTCAAGAGGTCCCACAAGCCCATTGTTGATCTTAGAGACTGAGCCATTGGTATTCTGTTCAGGAAAATTTCCCCTATGCCAATGCTTTTGAGGCTAAGCTCCTCAACTGAATAATGAATATAGAAAGTGTTCATTCATACAATGGAATACTATTCAGCTATTAAAAAACAAGGACATCATGAATTTTGCAGGCAATGGATGGAACTAGAAAATATCATCCTGAGTGAGGTAACATGCATGCATGAGATTGGTACTCACTGATAACTGGATATTGCCTGTCTTAGTCAGGGTTTCTATTCCTGCACAAATATCATGACCAAGATGCAAGTTGGGGAGGAAAGGGTTTATTGAGCTTACACTTCCATGCTGCTGTTCATCACCAAAGGAAGTCAGGACTGGAACTCAAAGCAGGAGCTGATGCAGAGGCCATGGAGGAATGCTGCTTACTGGCTTGCTTCCTTTCCCTGGCTTGCTCAGCTGGCTTTCTTATAGAAGCCAAGTCTACCAGCCCACAGATGGTACCACTCACAAGGGCCCCTCCCCCCTTGATCACTAATTGAAAAAATGGCTTACCACTGGATCTCATGGAGGCATTTTCTCAACTGAAACTCCTTTCTCTGTGATAACTCCAGCTTGAGTCAAGTTGACACACAAAACTAGCCAGTACATTACCTAAAAAGTACAGAATACCATGATACACACCACAGACCATAAGAAGTTTAACAAAAAAGGAAGGACCAAGTGAGGATGCTTCAATCCCACTTAGAAGGGGGGACAAAATAATCACAGGAGGCACAGGGAGGGAGGTACCTAGGTGGGATTGGGGAGGAGGAAGGAAAAATGGGAAAGGATCGGGTATGGGAGGAAACAGTAGAGAAGTCCAGAGGGCCAGGAGAATGAATGGAAATATGCAGCTGTGGGGGCTGAGGGTGCGGTAGAGAGAACCTCTAGAAAGTCCCAGAGATTTTGGATGTAAGAGGCTCCCAGGACTCAATGGAGGTGACCTTAGCTAAAATGTCCAACATTTGGGAGGTGGAACATGAAGAGTCTACCTCCAGTAGATAGACAGGGCCCACAGTGGTGGCATGGGATCAGAAACACACCTTCAAAATTTTTACCCAAAATTGTTCTGGTCTAAAAGAAATGCAGGGACTAAAATGGAGCAGAGGCCATCTAGTGACCAGGTCAACCTGGGATCCATCCCATTGGCACCAAACCCTGACACTATTACTAATGATATGTTGTGCTTGCAGACAAGAGCCTAGCATGACTGTCTTCTGAGAGGCCATACCAGCAGCTGACGGCGACAGATGCAGACACTTACAGCCAAGCATTGGACTGAGGTTGGGACTCCTATAGAAGAGTTAGGGGAAGGATGAAAGGAGCTGAAGGGGATTGCAATCTCAGAGGAAGACAAATAGTATCAACTAAAGTGGACCCTCAGAGCTCCCAGAGACTAAACCACCAACAAAAAGCATTCATTGGCTAGTATTTGCCCCCGGCACATATGTAGCAGAGGGCGCTCTGGTCTGACCTCAGTGGAGGATGTACCTAATCCTGTATAGACTTGATGCCCCAGGGAAGGGGAACGCAGGAGTGGGATAGCACCCTCTCAGAGGCAAAGAGGATGGGGGATGAGGTGAAGAACTCATGGAGGGGGGACCAAGAAGGGATGCAACATTTGGAATGTAAATAAATAAAACATTTTTTAAAAAAAAGAATAACATAAAGAAAAATGTGCAGGAAAAAGTATAACCTACACAATAAATATTACACATACATTAAGTTTTTTCAGTTTTTAAATGTTATATTCTTATAATCCACATGATATTGAATAATATATGCAAGCATCAAAATATATATTAATCCCCCTCTCTGTGGAACTACCACCCACAACATCTGTAGCATTAGTCTCTGTGCTGTCTGCTCACCAAAACATAATTTGAATGAAATAATGTATTTGTTTAACTCTGGTTATTCTAAATGTTTCTACCAGATTATACTTCCCACCATTGGCTTGTGACACTCTAGCAGCGATAGGGGTTCTCCTGCTCTTGATACAGCCAGTCATTTCTAATACATTAATATAAGTGGAAATGAAGAAAAAATCAATAGTAATTTCAAGTTGTCATTTCTTTAATTTTTTTATTTTGAAGTTACATGTTTTTAGTTTTTAAATTATTATTTTATTCATTTACATCTCAAATGTTGTCCCCCCCCATCCCCTCTTCACAGAGTTCTTCCCCCAATCACCCCTCCTCTTCACCTCTTAGAAGGGACCCTCCCCCGCATCTCCCCTTCCTGGGACATCAAGTTTGTACAGGTTACTGTCCCCTTTAGTTCCTTCAATCCTTCCCCTAACTCTTCCATATGGCTCCCAATCAAGTTTTTTTATTCACTAAGCTATGAATAGAGAACATAACAGAGGTAAGGAAATAGAATAAGAGCAGAAAAGTATATTGACGATTTTCTTCGTCCATCACTTTGATCTCTGCATGACCAAACATGGAAATCAGTTCTGAGTGGCAGGTTCCATAGAGATACCATCAACCAAATCGTGCTGAATACTTTTGGGACAACAGTTGTTTTTGTATTTTGGGGTTTTTTGTTTTTTGTTTTCTTTTGGTATTATTGGATTTGTTTATTTGTTTGTTTGTTTAGTTGGTTAGTTGGTTTGTTGTTTTGTTTTAAGCACAGTGTCAATCCTTGAAATTCATTCCAAAGGTCCCTGAACAAAGAAAATCTCAAGTTCTCAAAGATTCAAAGAAAGTGATATACGCAATTCTCACTGACCTCAGGGAGACTTTCCTTGGCACACAAAATAATAGATAAGTGCATATGCATAGCCATTCCCTATTATATCTGTGGCGAGATTACAAAGGTTCATCAGAAGTCAACATGCTTTGATGGTAAGAAATCTCAAACCTGATACAGTTTTGGGGGAAAGCAGAAGCGTTGCCTGGCTCAGGCACATATTTAAGTTGTCTATAAACAGCAGATGTTGAAACTGGACCTTATTCAGTTCTAACACCATTCCTTACATGAACGTATAGCAGCTTACCTAACTGTCATTCATTGAATGAAATCAACTGATAGTCATTAAAATTAAGGCAGAACCATGAATTTTGTTTTCATATAGATTCAGTGTGCTATTGTAACAAATTACAGTAACATCTCATAACTGAACCTCATGCACCGTGCTAAACATTGGCTTATTCTTTGCTTTACAAGCAACAAAAGATAGTGTATTGCACGTTTCTTACACATACTATGCCAAGAAATGGATCCAGTCTATGTCACCTCTGTAATAACCGTTTTGTAAATTTGTGTAAGATACCTACTAACTGGTGATTTTGGAATGTGTGGGCATCTGAATATGCATCAAGGAAATGGTTTTCTTAATTATAAATGAGATGACAGAAAACAGTAATTTAATTTATTATAACAAATTCCTAACTTCATTTGACACTTATCATCATATTTAGGAACTCCTTTCTAAATTAGAATTTCTCACTTACAGATAGATAGATAGATAGATAGATAGATAGATAGATAGATAGATAGATAGATAGAGATATATAAACACATAGACATATATACATGCACACACACACACACACATACACACACACACACACACACACACACACACACACACACACACACACCAGGATCCCTATACCAGGAAGAAAATGATTTTTTTGTGTTCCTTTCTGAGTCTGAGTTACCTCACTTAATATTATTGTTTCCAGTTCTACCTAATTTCATGTCAGTTTTAGGATTTCACTTTTAGAAAACTAAGCAGCATTCAATTGTATATAGGTATCATATTTTTATTACCCATTCATCTGTTGATAGATGTCTAGACTATGCTTGAGTTTCTTTCCTATTTTGAATATGGTAGCAGTAAAGACAGATGTGCAAATATCTCCCTACTAGGACATGGAGTCCTTTGGGCACATATCTGGAATGATATGGCTAGGCCTTATGCCAGTTCTCCTTTTAGGAACTATAATAATTATTTGTTGTATGACTATAGTAATTTATTAATTTTTATTTCTCTCTCTCTCTCTCTCTCTCTCTCTCTCTCTCTCTCTCTCTCTCACACACACACACACACACACACACACACACACACACACACACACACACACACACACACACTGGAGCAAAAGCTTTTATGGGACATGAAAGAGGACCAGAACTTTGGGAAGCTATCAGGACGAAACAGCAGTAGCAGGGGTGGGCAAATAGAGAAAATGAGGGCCACAAAATCACACGTTGTTTGAAAATGTAATAATACTTTTGAAAACATTATAAGATGAAAATGTAAGAACCCATGTCTAAAATGTTTCTCAATGACCACCAACCAAAGAGTACACAGGGGGTACCCATGGCTCCAGCTGGATATGAGCAGAGGATGGCCTTATTTGGTATCACTGGGTGGGGAGTCCCTTGGTTCTGTGGAGGCTTGATGACCCAGGATAGGGGAATGTACTAGGCTGCTGAGGCAGGAGTGGGTGGGTAGGTGGGGGGGGCACCCTCATAGAGGCAGGGGAGGGGGAGGGGATAGGGAGTTTGTGCAGGGGATAGTGGGAAGGGGGATAACATTTGAAATGTAAATAAATAAAATAATCTATTTTAAAAAGTCCTTAAAGATTATGTCTTGCTTTCTTCTACACTTAGGTAAATGGCTGTAGCACTCAGATTCCTCATCTGGTCCTTACCTCTAAAGAGTAAAAGTGGAAACTCTCAGGCAGTCAAAGACCATCATCGTTAGCATAGAGAAAAAACAATGGTGGCTAGAGATGCAAGCTCATCCCTAGCTTACAGATTACTGGCAATGGATGGATGGATGCCAGGAGGAAGACAGAGAACAACCACCAAAATGTAGATTTTGGAAACTGCTTTACAGAGGTGGAGGCTGGATCAGGAAGAGGAGAGGAAGTAAACAGTAAGCCATTTAAAATACCAGGAATCTGTGTGCACACAGAAGCCACAAGAAGGCAATGCTTTAAAGAGGGACAGATATCAACTTGTTAATGGCTGCAACTGAGAGATGGAGGTAGACTAGGATAGCAAATGCCCCATAGTTTCTGCCAGGATGGAAACAAATTGATGATGTTTTGGAGGAGAGAATAGAGGCTACACCACATAACTCAATTGCTGTAGAAATGAAGTGTGTAGAGAGTTCAGAGTATAGTACCCTTCCAGAAAGGTTTTCTAGGATGCACCATAATTTGAGGAAAAGGGAGAGACTTCCTACATACTGTGCACCTATCTTCCTACCATTTGACCTCTTACATAAATGTAAAACACTCCTGAAAGGTACATTATCTCAGCACCATAGGATTAACTCGATTGATGAGCTTAACGTCACTTCTGAAGTGTTTTTCCTATTCCAGCATCCAGTTAAAGTCCCACACTTTGTCTCTCACAAAATTCTAGTCTCCTCAGATCTGTGCTACCTTGTCAGTCTTTCTTTATTTTTTTTATTTTATTTTATTTCATTTTTGGTTTTTTCAAGACAGGGTTTCCCCGTGTAGCTCTGACTCTCTCTGTAGACCAGGCTGGCCTCAAACTCAGAAATCCACCTGCCTCTGCCTCCAGAGTGCTGGGATTAAAGGCGTGCACCACCACCGCCTGGCTTTGTCAGTCTTTCTTTAGCTTCAGTAATGCTGACAATTTTTGAGCAGTAAAAGACAATTATTTTATAGAGTCAGTCTCAGTTCAGCTTGGTCTGATGTTTTCTCTTGATTAAACAAAGTTATCACCAAGAACACCATACCATGAAGGTGACATAGCCATCCAGTGTTTCTTATCAGGGATCCTTTTGTTGAACTATATTACTGTCACTGTTGACTACGATTGCCTGACTGCCTGAAGTGGTACTTTGTATGATTCTGGACATAGAGTTGCCACTTTTCTCATTATTGTTAGTTTTGGAGGAGGCACTAGATACCATGTGGTCATCCAGCTTTGGTTATACATTTTATTGAGAATTTCATATATGTATAGTGTGTGTTTCAATGGAACCCAACCCTCCCTTCCTCCCCTGTAATATTCCCCCTATCAGCTCACTATTTTTTCTTCCCAACTTCATGTATTCCTGGTTTTAAACCAATTGAGTCTACTTAATTTCGATAGATCTAGGTCCTTCCACTAAGGCTTGGATAGCCTCTCAGGAGCCACAGCTCAAAGAAAACTGATTTTCATTTCCCAGGAGCCATCAACTGCAAATAACTTCTCAACTGGGGACAGAATCCCATGACTCTATCCTTCATCTATGCCATGATTTTGCGTGAGTCTTGTGAATTCAGTCACAGTTGCTGTGAGTTCATGTGAAGCTACCCTGGAATATTGAACAAATAATGTTTTGCTGCAGATGGCCACTGATTCTGTATCTTTTATCTTCCCACCTCTTCTACAATGGTCACAGAGCCTTGTGAACAGAGGTTGTGATATAGACTTTATTGCAGAAGACACAACCTACTTGAGTAGGACATGTAAAAATGAAGTTGATGCCAACCTGGAAGGTTAATCTATTCTGGCTTCAGAAAGCTTTGCTGGAAAGTTCTATTTAAGTCACTAGGGAAGTAAAGATTTAATAACTCTACTCAGTTTTAAAGTTTACAAGCTACAGTAGTAGCCAGACTGGCAAGATATGCCCACTAGTGCAGTAGTGCTATACTGTCATGGGAGTGATCAATTACTTTCTGATTGATTTTAAAGCCTGTTCCACAAAACATAACTGAATTCTGGCACTATTAACAGGGACAAAAATCTGTGACTGACTGCTTCACAGGACTTAGGAAGAACTTAATACCATTAGATAGATAGATAGATAGATAGATAGATAGATAGATAGATAGATAGATCTTGATATATACAATATAATTAATATATATTAATACTTAATATATACCATATACTTTATATATAAAATGTATATAGTTTAATACTATATAGTACCTAATACTATATATAAAATTACAAACACTCACACACACATACATACACACATGCACACACACACACACACATATATATATATATATATATATATATATATAAAATAGATTACCCCATATGCTCTTGCCATTAAATTCATAGATTAATGCAACTATCAACACTCATCAGAGAAGTTCCTTTGTATAGTAGAGGACAATTAGTATAGAAGCCTACATAAAGTCAGTGTGCAGAAAAGAAAAGATTTTAGAGTGCTCATACCTAAATGTTACAGTTGTACCACATCCTAATATTCCTAAAACTCAGGGATGATTCTGTTTATGTTCTGTCTATGGGTATTAGCCCCATGGATAGAACTTGTCTGTGGCACTCTAGTGAGAATTTATATTTTCCCCATTCATTCAATATATATCACCTGGGATTCTTATGTAAGGGAGAGATATCACCTTTCTATCATTTATTTATTTAGTGGATTGTTAAATTATTTAGATTCTCATTTATATGAGTATGAACCTTCGGAACTTTTTTAGTCTTTTGCTCATAATCCATTAGTATCATTACTTATTCTCTTGCTCTAATTACTTTAACACCAGACATTGAAAGCTTTTTCCTGTGCCTACTATGACAATTTAAACTTCATTTCTTCTTCTCCCCCAACCTGTGTGAATCTGAGCATATGTATGCGCATACGTATGCACTGTCTCACTTTCATTTTCCATGGGACTATCATCCCACTTGCTCCTATCTTACTGCTAGAATCAATCATATCTCCAAGCTTCACTATAACCTTGTATTAGAGAATGGTATTTAATATCTGTGTGGGGTGTGCTCACTATTAATGTGGTGTTAATATATCTAGTGACAAGGTACCCTTTAAGACCAAGAATATCAATTTATATATGTTGGTTTTGCTTCTTTAAAAGAAAGTAAAATGTTTATAGAAGAATAGTGATATTTTTAGGAGCACAGTTCCTACTACAATTGGAATACAACTGGTCACAGAGGGCCTGAAATCATGAAGTACAGGATATTTGTACAGGGCTGTTTCATATCTCAAAGTTTTTTTTTTCATTAGTTAATTTATGAATTTACTTTACATCCCAATTGCAGCCACCCTCCTCCTATTCCTTCCCATACACACACACATAGCTTCTTCCTTTATACCTCCTCCCCTACTCTTCTGAGACAGGGGAGGTCCCCCTAGGTATCAGTATCAACCCACCTAGGCACATCAAGTTACTTAGGACTTAGAGTGCATCCTCTCCCACTGAGGGCAAACAAGGCATCTCAGTTAGAGGAAAGAGATCCACAGGGGTGCAACAGAGTCAAGGGCATCCTGGGATCTAGTTGTTGAGGCACCCACATGAATACCAAGCTGCATATCCACTACATATGTTTGGGGCGCCTAGCTCCATCCCATGTATGCTATTTAGTTGGTTGCTCAGTCTCTGGGAGCCCACAAGGGTCCAGGTTACTTGACTCTGATGGTCTTCTTATGGAGTTCCTGTCACCTTGGAATTCCTCAATCCTTCCCCCAAGTCTTCCAAGAGATTTCCCAAGCTCTGCCTAATGTTTGATATTGCCAATATATTTAAATACAATTTAGAAAAAAAGTTTTCTGATATAATATAATCTCTGATGCACAAGAGGGCATAATTACATTGAAACTCTACTCAGATCATGTGTCATTTCTTCCAAGAAGATGGGTTCTGGAGATAGGCCACATCTATTCACCTATGGGTATAAGCAAAGATATGACCTTGTTTCAGTCATATAGATACCATAGGGGTCATTTGGGCTCTAGGGCACTTCTGGTCCTGGTTGTGGAAGCTTGGGGAGACCCTGGCTGTACGGGGAGTTTAGATTATAAGCCACTTCTGGTACTTGTTGTAGGAGCTTGAAATTACTTGACCCAACAGATAATGCAGATTACTAGGCTATTAATCACTTGTAATTCCCAGCTTTCTGGATGGAACAACAGGTTTTATGTCTACTCCTTTGAGAGGGCAATCCTGTGTCCTTAACATCCCTGATTTCTCTGGAGTTCTGGGGGCACAAGACCTTTGTGCTGCACTCCCAACATAGAACACTATTAGAACAGAAAAATAAATAAATAAATAAATAAATAAATAAATAAATAAATAAATAAATAAATAAATAAGAGATCATGATACACTTTGAGTGTTGATGCAAATTAGAAAATTATTCTGGTTTTTCTGGTAGTGTTAATGACATACTAGTTGAGGTCAATTGTGAAGAGTGAAAGTTAGTGAGTGACAGAAACTGAAGGGGATTGGGACTAGAGATGTGGAACCTATTATAGCAGAGAGTAAAAGAGATTGAGCATGCTGGATTGCCACGTGAGGATTTGACTCATGGCTGTAAAGCACGACAGTCTCTTACAGTCATAAAGTAGGTAGGCAGATCTTACTGATCTAAAACTGAATTTTTAATGGGTCACTAAACTAGGAAAAAAATAGAATTAGGAGAAAAAGATATTTGTGAGTCAGTGTTTGGATCCTGAACAAATGGTTTAAATCCATTAAAGCAAACTGGACACAGGTATAAAAGAATAGCCTGGATTTGGTACTATCAATCTCTGGTCATATGAAAATATTTGGCTTTTGTTTATAGCTACAGATTGATTGGGTTTTTTTTTTTTTGTTGTTGTTGTTGTTTGGTTGGTTGGGGGTTTTTTTGCTTTGTTTTGTGGGTTTTATTTGTTTGTTTCTTTTTAGTTAATTAAATTTTGAGGTGCTAGGAGATGAATGGGTGTCTCACTCACAATGGGCAAGTGAGTGAGCTGTACTCAGATACATATCCAACATTGTAAATTGATTTATTAACTTAGTTGAGTACAATATAACTGAAGTTGAGAGGTGCAGGGAACTTATACAGGGCTCCCATTCTTTAAATGATGGTGGCACTTTCTCTAAGTTTCATCCCTTTGCTTTGCCAGTTTGCCTCTCTGCTGTGAAATGAGGTGGGATATGGCACCCCCTTTCTTTCCTATCCTTGTTTTTCAAGTCCTAATATTTTAACACCATTTTTGGAAGTGAGAATTGAATCATTTCCTAAGTGAATTCATCAAACGAAGAGGAAGAAGTGACATTCCTGCTTTGTCAATAGCTATCCCATCCATGTTTGGTCAGGGAGGAGATGATCTTGTGTAGAGGTCATCGTGAGCTCCATCAGGATCCCTGGGATAACGAGGTTGAAAATCAATTGGCACAACTGTCAATTGCTCAACTGTAAATAATTCCTCTTCTCAATCAAGGTCATATGAATGCAGCCAAAAAGTAAAAATAAAACCTATTCTGTAGGAAACTCCATTAACTTATCTGAAAACAAATTGCTGAGGAGATGTGGTTTCATTTTTCACTGGTCAGAGTCATTACTTTGTGAGACGTGTTTGGTAACCTCTGATGTCTCAGCTAAATGGCTGTTTCTAAAATTACAGTGACCATTATTCATGAGAGTGTCGGTAATTACTCAGCGGTTAATGAAGTTGGTTTCCAGTTGATGATCATTAGAGGCTGAGTGTGACCTGTTGCACAACAGCATACAGAATGGAAGTTGCAAATTTATCCGCACTGTGTTCACTGGACTTGTCTGTAACCAGTAATTAGCTATGAAAGAGGAACACTGTCTAATGGAAACATTCCTTGATATGCAAAGGCTTGGATTGCAATTATATACTACTGAAAACATCATGACCTCCCCCCCCCCTCCCTCTTTGCTTGAATTAAGTTATAAAACAACCCTATAGCGTGTTTTAGGTTGGTTTCAGCATCTCCCAAACAAACTTCAAAAACCTGTGATTGTTTTATCTTGGATCTCAGAATGTAGCAAATGTTGGATACACATCAAGCACTAAAATCAATATGATTTTGGAGGCAAAAATCTCCCTGATACACAAAGTTAGCAGAGTTGAAGGGATCTTCCATGCATGCTCACTTTTTTTTTCTTTTTTTTTTTCTTTTTGATACTTTATTTACATTTCCAATGTATCCCCTTTTCTGGGTCTCCTCTTTGGAAACCCCCTATGCCCTCCCCAACCCGCCTCTATGAGGGAATTCCACCTCCCACCC
>CM052717.1:2755093-2786744 GCA_028551405.1 Uromys caudimaculatus | reverse complement strand
TTCCTTCTGTTTCTATTTTGTGGAATAGATTGAGGAGTATTGGTATTAGGTCTTCTTTGAAGGTCTGATAGAATTCTGCAGTGAACCCATCTGGTCCTGGACTGTTTTTGGTTGGGAAACTTTTAATGACTGCTTCTATTTCTTTAGGCATTATGTGACTGTTTAGATGGTTTATCTGATCCCGACTTGACTTTGGTATTTGGTATCTGTCTAGAAAATTGTCTCCCTTTTCATTTCCAATTTTGTTAATTTGGATTCTGTCTCTGTGCCCTCTGGTTAGTCTGACTAAGGGTTTATCTATTTTGTTGATTTTCTCAAAGAATCAACTCCTGGTTATGTTGATTCTTTGTATAGTTCTTTTTGTTTCTACTTGGTTGATTTCAGCCCTGAGTTTAATTATTTCCTGACTTCTACCTCTCTTGGGTACATTAGCTTCTTTTTGTTCTAGAGCTTTCAAGTGTGCTGTTAAGGTGCTAGTGTATGCTCTCTCCAGTTTCTTTTTGGAGGCACTCAAAGCTATGAGTATTCCTCTTAACACTGCTTACATTATGTCCCCAAAGAATGGGTATGTTGTACTTTCATTTTCATTAAATTCAAGGAAGTCTTTAATTTCTTTCTTTATTTCTTCCTTGACCAAGTTGTCATTGAGTAGAGCACTGTTCAGCTTCCATGTGAATGTGGGCTTTCTGTTATTATTGTTGCCATTGAAGACCAGCCTTAAACCGTAGTGATACGATAGGAGGCATGGGATTATTTCAATCTTCTTGTATCTGTTGAGGTTTGTTTTGTGACCGATTATATGGTCAATTTTGGAGAAGGTACCATGAGGTGCTGAGAAGAAGGTATATTCTTTTGATTTAGGATGAAATGTTCTATAGATATCTGTTAAATCCATTTGGTTCATAACCTCTGGTAGTTTCATTGTGTCTCTGTTTAGTTTGTGTTTCCAAGATCTGTCCATTGATGATAATGGGATGTTGAAGTTGCCTACCATTATTGTGTGAGGTGCAATGTGTGCTTTGAGCTTTAGTGAAGTTTCTTTTATGAATGTGAGTGCCCTTGCATTTGGAGCATAGATGTTCAGAATTGAGAGTTCTTCTTGGTAGATTTTTCCTTTGATGAGTATGAAGTGTCCTTCCTTATCCTTTTTGATGAGTTTTGGGTGAAAATTGATTTTATCCAATATTAGAATGGCTACTCCAGCCTGTTTCTTGGGACCATTTTTTCTATCCCTTTACTTTGACGTACTGTTTGTCTTTATCACAGAGGGGTGTTTCCTGAATGCAGCAAAATGCTGGGTCCTCTTTATGGATCCAGTCTGTCAGTCTATGTCTTTTTATTGGGGAATTGAGTCCATTGATGTTAAGAGATATTAAGGAATAGTGATTGTTGGTTCTTGTTATTTTCGATGTCATTTTTATGTTTGTGTGGCTATCTTCTTTTGAGTTTGTTGAAAGATTACTTTCTTGCTTTTTCTAGGGTGTAGTTTCCCTCCTTGAGTTGAGATTTTCCATCTATTATCTTTTGTAGGGCTGGGTTTGTAGAAACATATTGTGTAAATTTGGTTTTGTCATAGAATATTTTGGTTTCACCATCTATGTTAATTGAGAGTTTTGCTGAGTATAGCAGCCTGGGCTGGCAGTTGTGTTCTCTTAGGGTCTGTATGAGTTCTGCGCAGGATCTTCTAGCTTTCATAGTCTCTGGTGAGAACTCTGGTGTAATTCTGATAAGTCTGCCTTTATATGTTACTTGACCTTTTTCCCTTACTGCTTTTAATATTCTTTCCTTGTTTTCTATATTTGGTGTTTTCACTATTATGTGATGGGAGGAATTTCTTTTCTGGTCTAGTCTATTTGGAGTTCTGTAAGCTTCTCGTATATTTATGCTCATCTCTTTCTTTAGGTTAGGGAAGTTTTCTTTTATAATTTGTTTAAGATATGTACTGGTCCTTTAAGTTGGGAATCTTCACTCTCTTTGGTACCTATTATCCTTAGGTTCTGTCTTCTCATTGTGTCCTGGATTTCATGGGTGTTTTGGGTTAGGAGCTTTTTTGCATTTTGCATTTTCTTTTACTGTTGTGTCAATGTTATCTATTGTATCTTCTGTACCTGATATTCTCTCTTCTATCTCTTGTATTCTGTTGGTGATGCTTGCATCAATGACTCCTGATCTCTTTCCTAGCGTTGTCTCCCTTTGTGATTTCTTTTTTTTTTTTTTTTTTTTTTTTTTTTTTGGTTTTTTTGAGACAGGGTTTCTCTGTGTAGCCCTGGCTATCCTGGAACTCACTCTGTAGACCAGGCTGGCCTTGAACTCAGAAATCCGCCTGTCTCTGCCTCCCAAGTGCTGGGATTAAAGGCGTGCGCCACCACTGCCCGGCTTCTTTGTGATTTCTTTATTGTTTCTATTTCTATTTTTAGCTCCTGGATGGTTTTGTTCATTTCCTTCGTCTGTTTGATTGTGTTTTCCTGTAATTCTGCCTGTTTTATTGTGTTGTCCTATAATTCTTTAATGGATTTTTGTGTTTTCTCTGTAAGTGCTTCTAGGTGTTTACCTGTGTTCTCTTGTATTTCTTTAAAGGTGTTTTTTTTTATTTCTTAAAGTCTTCTGTCATCACCATGAGAAATTATTTTAAATCTGAGTCTTGCTTTTCTGGTGTGTTGGGGTATCCAGGGCTTGCTGTGGTGGGAGAGCTGGCTTCTGATGATGCCAAGTAGCCTTGGTTTCTGTTTCTAATGTTCTTGCCCTTGCCTTTCCCATCTTGTTAACTCTGATGTTAGCTGGTCTTACTCTGTCTGGCTGTGGCTTGTCCCTCCTGCAGGCCTCTGTGTCAATACTCCTTGAAGACCAGCTCTCTCTGAGAGGTTATTTGAATTTGGAGAGCTGTGGCACATGGTCAGCTCTGTGGTGCAGACAGAAACCAGAAGGATCTTGTCCCCAGCTGTCCCTTGGTTCCTGTGTCCCTCTTGATCCAGTGAATTTTTACAAAAGTGGTGGTTTTTGCCTGTGCTCGAAGGTGTGTTTGCACTCCTGAGATACCAGCTCTCTCCTGGAGCCCTGTGGCACAGACTGAGGTCTCCCGCCACAGATGGAAACTGGAAGGTTTCTGTCCCTGACTTTTCCTCCTCAGTCTCTGTGTCCTGAGGGCCTGGGAGGCTAGCTTTCTTCAGGCGCTAGTTGGCTATGGAGCCCTGTGGCACAGGCTGAGGTCCCCAGCCACAGATGGAAACAGGAAGGTTCCTGTCCCCGACTTTTCCTCAGTCCCTGTGTCCCGTGGGTTCCGGGCAGTCCCGGTGAGCAGTGGTGCTCGTCTTATCCCCACTCATGGCTTTTCCATGCTCCTGGGAGGGTAGCTTTCTCCCAGCGCTACTTGGCTATGGAACCCTGGTGGCCCAGGCAGAGGTCTCCTGCCACAGATCAAGGCCCTTAGATATCTTGCAGTGAATCATTTGGTGAAACTTCCTAGCATATTAGCATATTCCCTAACTATAACCTTACATTTTTTCCTAGAACAGGTTTCAACAATATTGCAACCACAAGACAACCCCAGTGTTATCCATGCATAGTTAACTGGTACAAAATTTCTACATATGGGAGGGCACCATGTTTCTGGATGCCAACAGAGAAAGTGGCCAAAGTCCCCTTTCATTTAGCATTCCATTGAGGGTACCAAGCACTCATGACCTATGGTACTTAGGCATGATGGCAACCTTCTGTGCTAACCATATCTTACAAATTTCTTGAGTTGAAAGAATTGAATAATTTTTAATTTCATTTTTATTTTATTGGTAATTCCATATATATGACAGCAAAATATTGAGGACAAAACCCTCTTAAACCTCTCTTTCAAATCCTCCAGGACCCTTCTCTCATATCTTCTGTTCCCAACTTTATGCCTTTTTTCTCATTTCCAATTTTTATAGACCACTGAGTCCAATTACTATTTCCCATGTACCTATGGATGTGCAGCACTATCTATTGGAACATGGACAACTTACCATGAGCCACATCTGTGGAAAAAAAATGATGTACCTTTTTCTCTCAGCTATCACCTGTCAATTGCTAGTTATAGGACCTCCTGAACTTCCTCTTTCTCAGTGCTAGGGTATTGACTGGCTTGGTCTGGTGCAACAGCCAACGGTGGTATGATTTCATGAGAAGAATAGCTCTGTTGAAGTTACAAAACTTTATTTCATAATGACCTTCCAAAACTCTGGCTCTTAACACTTTTGCCACCTCTATGATGTTTCCTTAGCCTTGACAAAGAGGCTAAGAGGGAGTATGATATAGATGTACCATTCAGGAATGAGAACTCTACAATCACTAAATTATCTTCCCTTTGACCAGCTGTGAGCTTGTGTGTTAACTGTAATGCACTGCATGAAGAAACTACTCTCATGAGGTCTCAGAGCTACGTTGAAGTTTAAGTATAGTGGTATGAGTTGAAACATCAATTTGATAAAATATCCAGTTAACAGAATAATAGTAGTAAGGCACATGACCTTCCCAACTCTGAATGACTAGCCAGCTTTATAGCACAGGCATGAATTCCCTCCTGTAGATCAGACTTTGATTTCAGTTGGAAAGCTACTTTGATTTCAGTTGGAAAGCTATCAGTTACCACTATGCCATTCATGCCAACATTAGGATCATTATTCACAAGGTTCACAGCTAGGGAAGACTATTGATGACATTTTACCTCAGCAGTCTACATGGAACCTCCCTTCACAGCAAACTAGCCAGCAGAGTGGCAAATCCCAGGTGGATGACAGCTTGATTTCCCTATGCCCTGTGTACAAAGTGTGTGTTGTCTTCGGTAATAATGGTTTACCATCAAATTCTAGTGGGAAGCCAAGAGCAATGAAGTTAACATTTATCCTTCCAGTAACCTCTATGATAAAACATACGAAGTTCTTTCTACCCTTAGCATGCAGTTAACCATCATAACATACCTAATAAGACCTAGGTCATAGAATTGAACCATGATTTAAGAATTTATAAAATTAGATACTTTCTGTAAATTATAGATTAAACATTGAACAGCTGTCAACAACCCGATAACCCTTTGTTTTGTATTTCTCAATGCTGTCTCTTTATTAGTCTTTGCATTTTCTTCTAATTATCCACATTTTCCAAAAAGCCAATAGATTACTCTAATTGAATAGAAATCAAATATAGTTAAAGATCAAATATATATTTAGATAGTACAATTGTATTATCAAGACAACTATATCTAATGTGATTTTAAGTTATATATACCAGCATGCTCTCCATAAAGGAATAAAAACTACCTTCTGCCTTGTTTCTGTCAAAACCAGATTGAAAAAGGGATTTTTTTTTATAAGTGGAGATTTATGTGTCCATACCTGCAGTATTTTTCTACCATTTTAACTCAGAATCAAGTTGAATCCCATTCAGTTTGACCTTTACTGAAGAGTTTAAATGATACCTTTGGCTTCTATCAGCAGAAAAGTCACTAAAAGCCTTTCAATTTACTTCATTTCTCTTTCCTGCTATAGTATTGAATTAGCCATGTGAAAGTGTGGAATACAAAAATAGCAGGACATCCGTATCACTTGAGAAATCAGTCTGTTTCTCCTACTTCAACCTCAGCCTGTTAATTTGTATTCTAGTTCACTCTGCCTGTTTATATTTTTATCCTAATTTGCAGGAAGATCAAGGATCAGTGTAATATTCAATCATGTACACTCATTTTTCCTCTTAAAATCTGAAACTATTAGTCTATGTATATGCTTCCTACTAGCTGCAAACTCCTTAAATGGATGAGTATATAATTAATGTAAATTTAAATGCTATCACTCTCCATTGTATGCTTACTGATGCAAACACTGGGATGTTTCCATTACAGTTTCTTCAGATCTTATTTCTGGCCATTGGTATAGTGAGGGTAAAAACTCTGGTTCATATCAACTGTTCCTTCAGCTCCACGAAGATTTATTCCATACTTAAAACAAGTGAAATCATACTTGAATCCATACAGCCTTAGCTGCTTAATTTGTAATGTAAAGCTATGACTGAGGTCTTCATTTTAAAATGAGATCATTTTAGGTGATGTAAAACTATATCAACCAATGCATTAGTTAATAATTAGTTCTGTGAAAACCAGAATAAAGATCTCGCCATTTTTCCTTTAAAATGTTGATGCCACATGTACATGATTATAATAACATGTAGAAGATTTACCCATCACAATAACAGGGCCATATATTGAAGACTTTTCTTGTTCACTTATTGATCCTCTACAATGAACAGTGGGAAGGTCTCTATTCTGAGAAATGGCCGATAGCCTTCATTAATCAAGTAGCATATAATGGAAATGTAATCTTCACATAAGAATTGTGTATGCAGTGTGCAAAGAAGTTGAGTTGTTTTTTTGTTTTTTTGTTTTTTTTTAAAGTGGTTTGCCTTTGTTTGGGAAAAGAGCTCTGTGCTACATTTTCCTTAATAGCTTCTTCCTAAAAAGCACAGAGCTTTCTACAGGTAATCTTACTTTTCCAATTGTGTTTGTAGAGCAAGGAACCCTTTTCATTCACGTAACCACAGTGATTAAGGAAAACAAAGCAAAGCCCTTGAGCTATTACAGTGAGTTCGTAAAAATTAGCACCATCTTTGCAGATGATGCTGAGCTTGACAGAAGGAAGAGGAAGTAGATCACCATGGCATTCTCTCACCGGGGACCTCTGTGCAGGATTCTTTCTAATCTATATTACAACTGTTTATTTTGCTTCTGGGAGGCAGTACCACTTTATTTGTGGTCAGACACAAAGCAGAATTTACAAAGTCGAGCTACTTTAAGAAAACTAGAAGCTTTTTATATTATTCTTCAATGAAAACGGTTTTTTAAAGGGACCTTCATGTTAGAAAAGCTTCTCACCTTCCTATATTAGCGTTGGCATATTCTATTGAATTTTCAACCTAACTCATTCTGATGAAGGTGCTGTTATTTAAACTCATAAAAATCTGAGTACAAATATACTTCCCCAAATCTGCAGATGGCCTTGTAACCCATGGTAAAGTATGTATTATGTTTAGGTCAAACAGTAACTCAGTGTGTTATGTTTTGTGCTTCAAAACCCATTAACCTCTTCTCTTCCAGAAGAACAGACTCTAAATCTGAGCCTTTGTATATGAATGCTATGATGACAACAGGGCTAGAGCAGAAGGTGATGAAAATATGTGCATGCCAGACATAGTGCTTTGACTTCTTTGCATCAGGTTTATATATGATTCATAATTTATATATCAATGCCACACATCCCATACAGGTATTTACAGCGCAACAGGTATGAAATAAATACTTGAGACATAATAGAAGGCCTCTGGTTGAACAGGAAGATCTTAGCTAAGGCTTACTCACAGTGACATTTGTAGGTTTCAAATCAGTCATTTCTCCTCCAGGCTCTTCTTTCTATGATGCGTTGTCTTTCATTACTCTCAGCTTCCCCTTTTGAAGGCTGCCTTCCGGCTTTGGATGTAGAGGATAAAATGGCTGAATATGCAAATGACTAAGCTAATTTCAGCATTTGCTATCATGGAGCATACACAAAAGCCGATGGATTAAAAAATAAACATAATTACTAAATATATAAAATACTAAATATATAAATAAATCTAATTACTAAGGTGAAATGGCCAGTGCGTGTATTAAGAATGCATAGTAGGGCTTTTTGCCTATTGTTGAGTGGTCATAAAAGTTGTTCTGCACCAGTGACAAACTGATCTTAAGCTGACTTTCATAGCAGTTGGATCTATATTCCAGACTTTCATCACTCTTCTATCTGTGTGCATCAGCTTCCCATCACCGTAACTAATACCTGAGATATATCAATTTAAAAGTGGGGAATGGTTAGTTTGGTTCCTGGCTTCAGGGAATCTCAAATCAGTTATTTTGTTCCATTGTTTGGGCCTGTAGCATCATAATGCATTTAGTATGCATGCAGCAGAGGAAACCGTTTCACTTAATTGAGTTCAGAAAGCAAGGAGAGAGATGGAGGGAGGGAAGGAGGGAGGGAGGAAGGAGGAGGAAGGGAGGGAGGAAGGGAGGGACAAGGGGCACCCCAATAACCTATTCTAGAGCCTTTATTAGAATGAAGTTCAAGGACAAAATAAGCCTTCTACAAAATAGTTTAAGTCATTAACAAAATCCAGTTACTTGCTATTACTGTTTAACCTAATCAATTCTGAATGATACATCTGTTCACACTTTATGCTACCTTAAGTACCCCAGCACAAAATTAGCATTCAATCAAAAATTCCTTGGGTCAAAAGATGAGGTGAATTACTATCTATGATACTGTAAATACATGCGGATTTTATCGCTATCACATGATGTTAAAATGTTTAAATGTCTGAATATCTCAGTGTTTATATCTTTAGACTAAAACATAACGGGGATCTCTTATGTATATGTAAAATAATTAATAAACATCATGCCCATAGTAAGCATTAGATTATGAATTACTGTCCTAATGTAACATTCTATATGAAAATGATCCAGGGTTAGAGAGAGATTGTTGTTGGTAAAGCACACATTGCACAAGCATGGGAGCCTGAGTTGGATGCACAAAGCCCACAGAAAAAAGCTGGGTATGGTATTGCATCTTCACTGTCTTATTGCTAGGGAGGTGGAGACAAGTAAATCCCTGTGGTCCTATGGTCTGTCAGCCTTGCTTAGCGGGAAGGCCCTAAAGCAGTGAGAGAGAGAGAGAGAGAGAGAGAGAGAGAGAGAGAGAGAGAGAAACCAAGGTGGATGATGCTTAAGGAATAACAGTACAGGCTGACCTTCAATCTTTACAGGTGAACAACACACATGAACCAATGGGAACATTCACATGGACATGATCACACACACACACACACACACACACACACACACACACACACACACACCCTCTCTTTTTTTTTTTTTTAGTAAATATAATGATTCTAATTACCAACCATATTTTATATCAGAAGGAAAAAAATGGAACAATCTACTCTGCTGATTATGTTTGCTTAAGACAAGAACTCGAGGAGGAAAAAAGACAGAGATTAAGTACATGATTTAATGCCAACATCGTTTGAATACTTCCACATCCTGAATGTGACTCTGCTTCTTGGAAGATGCTTCAGAGTGGGTGGATAATGAAGGCATCATCAGGCATCAAGCCAGATCCAGCAACCTTCTAGACCCAGAGATGACTAATATAAAGATTTCAGGACAGGTCACATGGAAGTGGACACCAGGCTTTCAACAGTGTCCTTAGGCTGCCTTGATGTGAGTTACGGTCTTGCTCCATGATACACAGCAACAACGATGCAAAGAGAATGGCTGCAGTGCAGAGGATGGGAAGGGGGCAAGGTAAACAGTGCCACCCTAGGAGACCCTATGGTCCTAGATACCTGCAATACAAAGAGCCGTTCTGAGGCCAACTCTGAAACTAAGAGTCTTGGTTTTAACAGATTTCCTTCAAGCGGTTTAGTCAACATATGTATAGAGTGTATATAAATATCTCCCAGCCATTCATCATCTTTTTCCTGTGACATTTGCAATCTCATGTTTTATGCAGCCAGCTATTATGCTAAACCTGGCCAATTTTGTATTTAGGCAGCTCAGGGAAGTGTCATAGAATTGATGGAATGGCAGAATTGTAAATTGCAATCTGGTCAGTGGGAAGAAATGTTTTTGAAATATTGAATTTGTTTTAGTTGCTTTTTAACTCTCTTTTCTTTATACATTAAGACTTAATGAGAGAAAGATAATTGGATGGTGGCGTTTGGTGTACTTCCTTTCTAACGTGTATCAGTTTCACAGCAGCTGGGAGATAGGTTTTTGTGTCAGACTAATGGCAAAAATAGGTATCTGAACTGGAGACAATCCTTATACTGTTGTCTAGTGAATAAAAGCCTGTGCCTTAAAAAGAAAATCTCTGCAGCTCACCCCTCTTCACTCGTGGAGTAGCTATCAGCTTCTCTGGATGGCAGTCAACAAATGCGTGGCCATGAGTTCTGCAGATAATAAGCCAGTGCAATGGGCACGGTGCCTGACATTTGAGTGAGCTGACTGTGTCTAGGCAGATCTCATTTTATCTCTAGAATGTTTTAGTGTCTGCCGCTGTGGAGAAATTTAGCATTAAGGTTTAAAACCCTAAGATCTGGTGCCTCTGGGAGTTTTCAGAAAGCTTGGGCCACAGTCATATAAATGCACAGTGACTTTTCCTGTCCCTTCTCAGCATCTGAGAATCGACATGGATTCCTTTAAGTTTAGATTCTTGGAATCCCATATAATACTGGAAAGTATGCTGGATATGCTGTCACCAAAAGAGGAATTTGCCATTGTGAAAAGAATAAAAGGGATTCTGTTCCATCTATAATTGTGCCAGTAGTCATCATTTCATTCAGTAAAATGAAGAATACATCTACAGCTTGTTTCAGACCTGCTCTGTTCTACAGGCAGATGAAACCAATGTATTGCCTGTGGCTTAGTTTACTTTAGAGAGAAGAAAACGAATGGATAGTGGCAACTATTGAAAGTTTTGTTTGACTGGATTAGAGATTCTGCCCCTCTGTGTTCTGAAATCCTCTTAACGCTGCTGAAAATTAACAGGGACTTCAACCGAGCTTTGGCATATATATGCATATACCTATTGATTACTATGTAAACTTTAAAACTGGAAGTATTTAAAATATATATCTATCAATTCATTTAAGAGCAGAAATATACCCATGTTGGGTTACTATAAACAGTATACTGTCAAAAACAAACAATAACCTCCAACATAAAATATAATAACATAAAAATGCTATGTGTATTGCCTTGCTCTCATGGCTTTACTGCCTACTTTAACAGAGCCTCGTTCATTTTAATACCTGCTTTTGTGTTAGCTCTGCTGAGTTATCTACAGGCATCTTGTAGCCTTCAAAAAAATAAATTATTTCCCCTATAAATTTAGAAGGGAACAAAAAGGAAAATTAAATCTCAGTATTATCCCATAACTGTTTTACATAAACAGATGTTGGTCCCCTTTTTGAATCTTCTGTACTGCTGGGTTCTATAGACACCCGCCTTTGTTTTAATGAGGTTATTCTAGTTGTCCAGATGACTCTCTTATCTGTCTCGCTGTCTCTTTCTCTCTGTCTCTGTTTTTGTGTACCCTTTTGTTTTAAAAAACTGTAGAGTACAACTTAGAGAAAGATGTTAAGATTAACTGTTGTGAATGAGGAGATAACCCCTTGCCTATTCTCTCTAATCTAACTGCAGCAGAGGTCTGGACTCTTGTGTTTCTAAAGAAGAATTTGCATGTGGGCAAAGTTAGAACAGGAAATCAAAGTTCATCTCTAGCTCATTTTGCACTTCTCCATCATCTTGAAATACCATGCTGGATGTTCCAGTCACCAGAACTGTGGACCACTTAAGCCTATTTTCTTTATATAATGGACAACCTTGAGGATTTGGTTCTAGTAGTAACAAATGGAACTAAGGAACTTAGCAAATAAAATCTAATTATAATTCAAAAGTTCATAAATTTTTGAATGTATAACCTTTATCCTAGAAAAGTAAGGCAAAATTTGTCCAAAAATGCTTCAAAAAGTACTACCAATAGATAAGCATATTAATTAATTATATAAAGTTATTTTCTAATACGTCATAGTCATTTCTTTAAAAGGTCCCAATTGGTTTTAGGCAAGACTAAAAAGCACAACTTCCTTACCTTACCAATGGAACAGATGTTAAACAGTCTAGTTGAGTGTGGTTTGGGATATTCTGGCTGCAGCCTGTTTTCTTCAGTAATTCCTATAGGTTGGAGGAAGCCAAGAGCTAGAAGAGCAGGCATTTATTTACTCAGTTATGACTCCAGTAGTACATGCATTAAGTGTGATTTTTTTTTCTCTCCCGAGTTCCATCTTTTCTTTTTTTTCCGTAATGTGTTTGAATGGATTAAACTTACTTATTTTTATGTCCTTTGGCGAGTTCTTGATTGTCCTTCTTGCATTTTTCAAGATTATAGTGTAGGTTACCATATCTCCTTTCCCTTTCCTCCAGCACAGGAACCGCCCACACAGCCCCTCCCTCCTTTCTCTCTTTGAAACCCATAACTTCCTTCTTTAGTTTTTATTGCATGCAAATAAGTATGTGCACAAACATATGCTCTGTCTGTATGATGATACTTGTTTGTATTTTTTACTTGTTAACCTTTTAGTATCGGATAACCAGTTGGTGTGTTCTTTTCTGGGGAAGATGATTTATCTTACTCTCTATTTCCTAGTTGCCAGTAGCTCCTTGTGTAGAGTTATGGTTTCCTGAGCTTTTCCCCATCCACTTTGACATGTCTATCATCACTGTCCTTGTTAAGCTCTTGTTTGGTCAGCCACACTGGTGAGACTTCATGAGCGTAACTTCTAACATTACTAAGAGACACAGTCTCACAGCAAACTTCCTGATGCTCTGAGTCCTACAACCTTTCTGCCTCCTCTTCAGCAATATTCCCTGAGCCTTACGTGTATGGGAGTATTTAGGAAATGTATCTATTGTTGATAAATTAATTTCATAAAATATAAAGTAGTTTATATTTTTCTTCTTACAGGACAAAGTAGCTTATATTCTTCCTCCTGCTTTTAATCTGTTCTTCATCTAAAATCCATTAAAAATTCAAAATAACTTAATGCACCCTCATTCGACATATGAAGATAAAAATCCAGCATAGTTTATAGAAAACTTAACATAGTATAATGTAAACTACATGTGTGATTGATGTATGGCGCAATGTGTGATATATCAAAGGGTTGCAGTTCTAGATTTTACTCTAGTTGAAATGCTCCACTGAAATCCTTCTGATGTACAAATCATTGTATTTCGAGACAGACAAGGTGAAAATGTCACTTGTGTCTTTCAGGCTGGATAATAGAAAGGAAGAAACTTACTTCTCTAACACCAAGGTCTTTTCCAGTAGTGTGGAATTACAGCTATACAAGGTAGAGTCAACCAAAGGCAGTTCCTCAGCCTGGTTACCATCCGGAACAGCCCCCTGCTTGGGGTGGCATCAGAGGCAATTAGAAGGAAAGAAACAAAGACAGCACGTAGCTGGTGCTGGGTGCTGTTGGGTGATATGGGTTTGTGTTGGCTCATGCAGTGTGCTTGTTTTCTACCACAGAAGTGCTTTTCTTTTTTTTTTTTTTTTTTTTTTTTTGAGGTCCTCCAAACACTAGATTAGGATTTCATGGGTGTTGATGTTATATGAAAACTTCTACCTTTTAGTGTTCTACTTAAAATTTTACAGATCAACTACTGCTAAAACAAGCAAATGAATGTATTTTTAAAGTACTAATGGAACTGGGAAATCTCTAGCCTGGCAGATCTGGGTTTCATTGCAGCCTCTGATTGCAAACTCTGTCGTGAGCCTCTTAACTTGCCTTAAAGTACATTTGCTCATCTATAAAAGTCAGTGCTTTTGTTCTGTGATGATTGGAGTTGCTGATTTTATTGAAGTACAATAGCACTGTCATCTACAATTTCACTTTTCATGTTCTTAATTATGATCAACCATAATGTGAATATGTTACATAGGAAATTCCAGAAAACAAGCAACTCTTAAGTGGTATATCACATGTTATTCTAAGTTGTGTGATATAAACTTATAAAGAACCACTGAGTGTCTTCCAAGAAAAAATGTATTTCTTTGCACAGTGTATACATGCTGTATGCCCTACCCCTTTGCTGGGCTCTTAGTATCAGCTTGAGTTGTTAGATTGACTGTCACTTATCTTTAACTAACCTTTAATTTACATAAAAAAACGGCTGTGAGTTCAAAAGTGGCCATGATGGTTATTTTGATATGCAAATGTGATATGCAAATGAGAAAACATATCATACAAAACCTTTAATTGAAAAGGGGAGTGTTTCTCACTCAATTAAAAGTGCAAGAAATGAGTTCAGTGAATTAGCTGTGGGTTCAGTACTAAATATTGTTTCAGATATGTAGTGAGGATCTTGGACAATGTCATCCTTAGGAGGTACAGCTGACACAAACACCCGAACACATACCAAAGGTTGACTTCCTGTCAGTCTTTACAGTGCAGCCCCCAAATCCCCACTCCCAACTCTCACCCATCTCCACATGTCCATCCCCCATCATCATTAAAAGCCATGCTGAACAATAATGCACTTACCATGAACACATCTCAGTACCAGAAGAATCAGGATTTCTTCTGGTCACATCAGATCCATAAGCCTCTGAAAATATAAGCACAAATCTGTCAATGGTTTATCATTTTAAGATTTGAAAATAAAAATATATTTGTCCTTAAATCACCTAGAGTTAAAACTGCAAAGTTATTTTCCTAGAAAAAAGAAAAAAGAAAAGAAAAAGAAAAAGTGGTGGGAAATGTCATTTCTTCAAAACTGGACTTGTAAACTGTAGATAACTTAGTGACACCTAATTCATCCTGCCCTGTGATCTACAGACCTTCTTAGGATAGAAGGATCTTCATCCTGTCCCTTACACTGAAACACTTTGAGATGTCTGAAAATGACATCTTTTCAATGTCTGCTATTTCAGGAGTATACACTCATCTTATTGAAGAAAACAATACATCCACCCATTTACCTTCTGGCTTAGAATGACACCTGCAATATGGCTGTCTTGCTGCAGGGTTTAGACACCAACAATGGCCAAACTCATTGTACAGACTCTTCCAAGCTGTCTCTCTTTTCTTCTGAAGCTCTACCCATGTCCATTTTACTTTGGAGCCATGGCTTTCTGGCACTCTGTTTCTATAAGAAGGATATGTTCCCTCTACCATCCTGGCTTTGGTAGCTCCTAAGACCAGATATTTTCAGCTCGCACTACCAGGCTGCTTCCTCTGACTTCTGCTGGGGAGTTACTTGGGGCAGTGATGCATACCTGGTAAGGAAGGTTCCTTCCTCTAATACACACATGCATACAAGTGCACACACACACACATACACAAACACACACACATGTATACTCATGCATATACACACATACACACATGCACACACAGACATATACACATGCATATGCACACATATACATGCACATATACACACGTACACACATGCGTACACATACACACATGCATGCATACACACATATATACACATAAACACACATGCACATACACACACATATGCACACATGTATACACACACACGAACACACATTCATACACACGCCTACACATACACACCCATACACATGCATTCACACACATACACAGACAAATGCATACACGTATGTACACACGCATGCATATACACTCATACACACATGCATGCACACACATATGCACATACCAATCCTGGATGGAAGCTTCAGTTGCTATTTTTGAAGCTACTATGGTTTCTTACTCATCAGCCCTTTTCAATATCTTAATCCAGTGCTTCTCTAGATGTGATCTGCGAACCACTGGCAGTCCTCATGATTCTTTTAAGAGTTTCATGGTGTTATCGATATTTCCCTCAGAATGGTAAGAAATTGTTTACCTTTGGCACAAAATTGTCATGCGCACTGAAGGTGCAAACATCGTGGCAGATTAAATTGCTATTATCTCAAATAAAATCAAGGCTGAACTGTCCTTGTGTTTGTTCAGAACCTTGGTTGACAGAAAAAGGGAAGAGAGGCTGCTACCTGTATCAGGTAGGGAATAAGGTTCAGTCAGAGTGTTTGCTACACATATGCAAGGCCTGAGTTTGAATTCCATTGAACAACAGGGGGGCGCAATGCCATCTTTAGACACCAAAATATATTGATTTATTTAAACATTAACTCTCTAATAGTCTATCCTTCTAATTATACTCTATGTTACAAATTAGATCATATGAAAAAATGTTTATTTTTCTCTATTTTTCTTTTATTGAAAATAGATTTTTTTCATATGATATATTCTGATTATGGTTTCTCCTCCCTCAACTGCTCAGAGATTCTCCTCCCTTCCCCTCCCATCTGTATCCACACACTTTCTCTCCCATTAGAATAGTTAGAAAACAAACAGGCATCTAAAAGAAAAGGGAAAAAAAAGGTAAGGAAAGTAGAAAAGAAAAAGCACTAAGAATAGGACAAAACAAACAAACGGAAAAAAACAAGAACCATAGAAACAGCACAAGATACATATGTAGATCCAGAGACACACATGGTTGTATATAAGAATCCCATAGACACACAAAACCAGAAGATATAATATATATGGAAAGAACCTGTAAGGTTAAAAAAAATGCCTCAAAAATACATGGAAGAAAGACCCTCCAAAGGTTCCACTGAGTTTGTTTTGTGTTGACCATCTACTGCTGGGCATGGAGTCTGCCTTTAATACTGGTTTGTAGAATAGAAGGCAGAAAGACTGTAAGAGTCAAAGAGGATGGAGAACAGCCAGGAGACAAAGCCCTCTCAACATATCAGGGCAGGATGGATACACATATGAACTTACAGAGACTGAGGCAGCATACACAGGGCCTACACAGTTCTGTATCAGATGGAGTCCCAGTGCAGAGAGCAAAAGTGGACAAAAGAAATGTTTCTATTTCAAACAGAAGTGTGAAGGAAAAGAATCAGAGCCATATTCTTATAAAATGAATTAGCTGTGTTCTCAAAGAACATGATATGCACTTGAACAAAATAACTGACAGATATATCATGGAGGTTGTCAGATGTTTTCATATGATTGAATAAAAACGGCTGTCATTTGGAGGTAAACTCAAATATGATGCCAGGGATAACATATGAACTTTCAAGCAAAAATTGGAACTTAGACTTAATTTCTCTCAGCCACATACTATTACTGAGCCCTTCCAGGCATGGAGATGTAGATATTTTAGATTCTTGTAAATACCAAAAATATGCTTCTTGATAAAATATAAAATATATGGAAAGCTCCATGCTCAGTGATCTTACAATTTTCAAATGATCAATGTCTGACTTATTGAAATCATGAGTTGTCATAAAAACAATCTATGCACAGATCAAGATACATTGATGGATTTGGATGTAACTATAAAACTTCATTCATAAATTTGTAACTATTTTCACATCAGTCCTTAAGAGCTAACACTTGTTGAATTTTCTATAGTATCATTGAAGATTTATTTTTTATTATTGCAAAATATTTCATGCAATATATTTTGATCATCTTTTCTGCTCTCTCAACTCCCACTAGATCTGTACTTCTCTACCCATCCAATTCCAAACCCTTTCTACGTGCATAAAAATTATGTCAAAATTGATTGTAGACTTAATATAAAATATAAAATTAAAAACCTGCTAGAAGAAAGCATAAGAAACAATACTTATTTACTTTTGGGCAGAATTTATTTCTTTGAGTTTTCTTCATATTCTTTTCCTTTATGTGTTAGGGAACCCAGGACACCATGCACGCTTAGCAAGCATCCTGCTGGTCACGCTACATCCGCAGTCGCTCAGTGAGCTCTTAAACGAGACACCATACCAAAACGCATCTTAAAAACCATGACAACAATGCACTCCATCAACAAATAAATGTCTGCACTTCCCCAAAATAACTAAGTAAATATATGAGAAATACTCTCAAATCCTCAGATACAGTGTACAGTAGCAACAGCCAGACTATATGAAGATTTTTCAAGCCTGGTTCCACAAGATATCTCAGTGAGTAAAGGTGCTATCCACTGAGTCTGGCAACCTGAGGTCAAACTCTGGGATCTACAGGGTGTAAAGACAGAATTGATTCCTAAAGTTCTCCTCTGATCTCTGCGGAATATATACATGTACACAGACACACATATAAATAAATGTAATACAATTTAATATTTTTCCAATTTTGCAACGAGCTCGCTGCCCGCCTTGCCTTGGAGGGCCCTTCCAAGGAAGGCTATCGACTAGGTTTGAAGTTCCCGCCAGCGGGTGCTCCGTGCTGTAGCAAGAAACCGTTGGTAATAGAAAGAAGCAGGAAACAAAAGGATGCATGGGAGCAAGACAAGATTCTGTTCAAGCTTCGAGACAATCTTTATTGTTACAATGATTTAATAACATTAGGGCGGGAAATGGCAGGGGCGGGGAGAATCCACAATGCGACCAGACATCATAATTATATGCCATAGTTGTCCCTGAGCTGGATGTCTAATCCGGCAGCAGGCTGGGGAGGGGTAAAGAGAATGTCGCTGTGAAGCCGGAACTCTTTGTGTTGCTAATCAAGCCAAGCCTAAGAGTCAGGGCCTAGAGGAAATGCCTGCTGAGCGATCCGAGACATTGTGGCTAGCAGGATAAGTCAAAACCTGGGATCCTTCATCTAGCAGAATGTTTCAAAAAGAATTTTAAAATGCCAAAATTAAAAAAAAAATAGCTAAGTATTTTATCAGATCCTTCCCTCAAGAAAATAGACATGAATAAAATTATTGTATGAAAAATACCCAAAATTATTAGTGAAATGGGAATTAAAAGCATGAGTTATTCATTCATGCTTATTAAAATGGTCAAATTTTTAATTAAAAAGTAGAGGCACTGTTATAAAGTAGCAGGAAGTAGCCAAAGTAAATGGAATGCATATATCAGAATGCAAAATTGGTACAGCAATTTGAAACAGTTTGATATTTTAATAAAGTTTAATATATAACTATCAATATAACCCAGCTATTCTATTGAAAAATATTTACATATTTTATGTAAACCTTTATAGTCACATAGAAGCTTATATATGGATATTGCTACCAGTTTTTTAATAATTATCAATACCCAGAAACCATCCAAATGTCCATTAACTAATGAATCATTAAATTGTGATAATGTGTTACAATGAAATATTACCAAATAACAAAAGTGATCAGGGTGGACCAATGGGAATAACTCTCTGACATATTATGGTGGGAAAAACATATCCTGTGTTTTAAAACAGGATATGATTCATGTATATGGTTTTAATTCTATGAAATTATGAAAAATGCAAAATCATGGACAGAAAAAACTAGAATGGAAAGAAATGGTGACTAAAAAGAACAGAAATTTTAGGGAGTGATAGACTTGTTCTGCCTGTTGACCTGCGTATTGCATGCCACACTTCACGGATTTATTCCTCTCAAAATGATTACTGAGACATAATCTACCTATAAAGAATAAAGCTTTACAGACAGGAGCCTAATTTGGCTGTCCTCTGAGAGGCCCCACCAGCAGCTGACTGAGGCAGAGATAGATACTTGCAGATACTTACACTCAACCATTGGACTGAAGTCAGGGACCCTGGAGGGATTAGGAGAAGGATTGAAAGAGCTGAAGGGGAGAGCTGAACAACCCCATAGGAATACCAGCAGTCTCAACTAACCCGCACCCCTAGGAGCTCCCAGAGACTGAGCCACCAACCACGCAGTATATATGGGTTGATCCAACGGCCCCAGCACATATAAAGCAGAAGGCTGGTCTGGCCTCAGTGGAAGAAGATGCATCTAACCCTCCAGAGACTTGATGCCCCAGGGAAAGGGGATGGGGGAGGGGAGCACCCTCTCAGAAGCAAGGAGAAGGAGAAATGGGATAAGGAAATGTGGCAAGGGGAATGGCGGGGCAACAGCTAGAGTATAAATAAATAATAAAAAATAATAAAACTTTTATTTCTTTACTTATTCTTTCTTTTTTTTTTTATTGTACATAAATGTAGCTTGCACATATGAGGCACCATGTTGGGAACAAACCTGGTGCGGTGGGATGAAGCCCCACGTGTCTGTTCTGGGCGCTGTGTCTCTGGGTGGGACAGGAGACATGCGGGAAGTGGCCTCCACACAGTCTGACGGGCAGGTGGGGGCTGTGGAAAGCCTTTGCAGGCCCCGCCCGGAAGTGGGGGAGGGGGCCAATCAGCCGTCTCCATGGGTTTGGAGCGCAGCTGGGGTTCCCACCGAGACCTGATTTCAGAGGCTTGGGGCGCAGGGCTAGGGAACACTGGGAAGCCCTTGGTGAGAGATTAGAGATGGCTCCTTAATCGAGGGCCAGATCCCTCGCTTCCCACGGCGGGTCCAGATGAAGAGACAGTCCATAATTCTAAGACGTTTATTTTCATCATGTGGAGTGGCCTGGATGGAACTGTACCCCCCTGGCCTCTGGGAGATGCGAGGCAGATATAGTAACTGGGAAGGGGCATGGCTAAGTTTCTAGGTGTCTTATTAACTTGGGGATGGCTTGTGGCTGTGTGGCCATGCTTCTACCTGAGGAGGGGTGGTACGTGACCTTGACTGGAGCCAAAAGCCTCCCGGGAGCTTTGGCATAAAGTTTTCCAGCCCCTTGTGTATTATTCCACAGGGTCGCAAAGATTTTATGCCTGTGCTCAACCAGGTGCCAGATGCCTGTCACAGATCACTACTCCACAGCACCACATATGTGTTTTGTACCCAAAGAGGATGTTGTTGTGTCCCCTGGAACTGGAGTTACAGATGTGCACAAACCTAGGTCTGGTGCAAGAGCACCAAGTTCTCTTAACCACTGAGCCATCTCTTCAGCCCCAGTAGTTTAGAGTAATGGGTCAAATAGAAGAAAGAGCCAAATCCCTCCTTAACTCCTGCCAATTACTACAAATACCTGAGAATGCACTGTTCACATGTGGAAATACTAAAATCAGAGGCTGTGTCCAAACTGAGCAACTTGGCCATGTGCTCCTGCACTGCTGCGACTCTGAGGGAATGAGCTGCCAGAGTCGCATTAGAAAAGGAGCTGAGCCTGACTTGCGTGGTCTATTAATCACGTGATCAAGCAATCACCTTACCACCATTGGAAAAGCAGGGGTGCAGAAAGAGACTACATCGATATTGGAGGAAACCTCTCCTTGTAGAAAACATAAAGCAGAAAGAAAACTTCTCTACTCCCATTGTCAGTCAGCCTCTCTTTTAAACGTTAAACCTTTTGAGAGCTAACAAAGCACAACTATCATATCTTTCGAAGTGGGGGGGGGGAACAAGGATGAGGAAGACAAGGAAAAGAAGGAGGAGGAGAATCAGGAGGAGAAGAAGAAGGAAAAGGTGGAGGAGGAGGAGGAGGAGGAGGAGGAGGAGGAGGAGGAGGAGGAGGAGGAGGAGGAGGAGGAGGAGGAAAAGGAAAGTTAGTAGTATGTAGCCAATCTTCCTAATTACACCATCTTCTAAAAACTCATCTTCCTTCATGAAGTCACTAAAGGAGTGTTCTCCACTGCTCACAAATACTCCAAGGAACTATGTTGAGCAGCGGTTCTCAGCCTTCCTAACACTGTGACCCTCATGTTGTGGTGACCCCCAAACATAACATCATTTTCATTGCTATTTTGTAACTGTTATTTTGCAACTGTTATGAATTACAATGTAGTATATCTGTGTTTTCTAGTGGTCTTAGGCAACCCCTGTGAAAGCAAATTTTGATCCCAACAGGATAGCGACCCATGAGTTGAGGACCACTGGTGGAGACACTTCCAGATTTTATTCCTGACTACCCATCACATAATCTGCCTGGTTCCTTTTAGGTACAAATCCTATACCAGCAAGAAATCAAGTTTGTTTAATTATTGATGTTTATTACTAAATACAGCATCATGAAGAGATAATCATGTACCCCAGGAAGGATTAAAACTGACTCTGTATGGCTTGGAATGACCTTGACCTCCTGATCCTCCGGCTTTTACTTCCCAACTGCTAAGATTATGGGCCTGAAAACCATCCATATCCCCCACATTGCTTCTAATTAAAATGATAGTATACACATAACAGCTATAACTATGTATTCCTGTAACAAGTTTCTAGTAATTTCTTCGCCCTTCATCTCAACAATTTACTTTTACAAAGACTTTTTTTTCATGATGTATAGTAACTTATTATTTTAATAATTACTTGTAAGCAATTATATTTGGGGGGAAATTAGCAAATCTTTTAGAAATCTGAGATCTGCATTGATAATTTTATAGTAATTACCTTATGTTTAGTCACAACACATAGAGGTACCAACTATTTTCAAAGTTGGACCATCCCTTAGGATGATATATCAGGTTCTAAAGCTGAAGTTATAGGACAGGTCAGCTCAATAAATAAAATTCACCTTCAATTATATGTTGTAATAATTGTGTGAGCAAGAGTGGGCTATTTGGGACTTTAGGGCTTTATATTCTTCTCAGGAAAGTGAGCCCAGAGATACGCAGAGGTACTTGCAATTTGAGTTTGTAATGGAGCTCTTGATTCTATTACATGCATCATGGAGTTTTCGGTGTACCCCCCACTGAAAGCTAGTTTCAAATAAGCCGCAGGGACCACAGAGAGATTGATCATTTATCTGAAATAATGTTATTTCGGTGGCTTAGTCTGTCTGTGCAACCTCTGGAAAATATTCCCTATCTTAACTTAAAATAAAAAATATTGTTCGCAATTGGGAGAATCTACTTTGGTGGCCTTTTGAGGTATTTTTCTGTCACAGTGAACAATATATCAGACTTATTAATGCCCCTCTTTATGTTGGTTTAGTTTATTAGTCTCTCTATAGAATAAGTGATATTTCTAGGATATGATCATTTTAAAGCAAAAGATATGATCATGAGCCAAAGAAGTGTACATAAAGGTGAGAATCTTTTATAAATTAATATGGAAGGAACAGAAATGGTCTCTGCAGAAAGCACTTCAGATTGCTTTCCGGGGTGATTTCTTTGCACTTACTCAGGGAGATCACATACTGAGGCAGGAGTCTTATTTGGAATCATCCTCATTTGCTGCTGGAGAATGCAATAAGTGAATTTTCTGGATAATAGACCAATAATGTCAATACTGCTCAAAACTATTTCCCCTCTTTTCCCTGTAGGAAATGTTGTGGTATTTGTCACATATTATATATTTCGAAGTAGAAAGACCTTTGAATATAGCTTAAACATTTCTTGATTGTCAGAGGGCTCACTATTAGTAGGATAATTAATAGGATGTATACATCTCAATTGTAACACATTACAGTAAAAGAGGTCATAAAATTGCATTTCCCCATGGCAATGCTATGCTAATAGGATTTGTTTTAATATTCCTAGTATGCAGTGAGCCACTCCTCCTCCCTGTCCCCTTGTCCCTTCCTGAAGATTGTCATCTGCCACTTTCACCCACCTTACCGACAGTATGAATTTGTGTCCATTTCTTTTCATTTTGCTGTTGCCCTTTACTGCGAGCTGTGAGTTAGAAAATAGAAATGGCAAACTAGTCAATAATTATATGCTAAATAATAGCAGCCAGATTCTTCCCTGAGGCCCTAAGACCATGCCTCAGTGTTGACGTTTGGTGACAACTGCCTCTCTGCCTCAGGTTCTTCCTCCCATCTGTGTCAGGACCTTGTTACGATGAACTGGACTTGTCAGAAACTTGTACATTGGGTGAAAGCATGTTAACTACTTAGGGATTTTTGAATTTCATTTTTATGTAGAGACTACTGGCAAAATTTTCCACACCCCTGCATTTTCACATAGCAGCAAGAAAATATGTGAAATAATGATACTACTTTGCCTTATTTGGGACTGATTCTGTCAGGGGAAAGATGGAAAGAAACAAGGTTATGTAACAAGCAAATATGTGGTAATCTGGAGGGATACTGCCTTCAGTGTGCCATTGAGACTAGTAGTCTCGAGGGAACTTGCACAGTGTTCTGTGTCTGAAGAGGGACTTTTTTTGTGTCTTCAAGGGCACAGGAAAAAGTGAAAAATTAAGTCGGAGGGGAAATACACATGTGGGTGATTTTTAGTCATGAAGCGGGTACTGATATGGGTTCCTCTGAACAGAATCTATCAGTGGCTTCCTGGGAAATATGGGGTAGATACTGAAGATAGCAAAGCTGGCCAAAGTTTGTATTGTCCAAAAAAAGCAAGTAGTGTTGCAAGCTGGCAGTTGGAGTGCCTGAGGGGAACCTGGAAAGATCCCATATTCCTAAGTGGACTGATGGGATATGAAGAGAGAATACGAATCACTATGGGGGCTCATATGTGTATGGGTGTTAGATTTGTCAGCATCAAGGGGAAACAGGAGGCCAGCTTTGTTCCTTCTGAGCAGCTTGATAAATCTGAACCTGGTCATTCTTGCCAGTTTCCCTAGAAGGAACTGGTGAATTCCAGGAAAGTTTCCAATGTCCTTGGTGTCCTGTTCTGGCATTGACCATCATTATAAATAGTCAAAGAAATAGCCCAAAGTCTGCTTATGAGTAAATTCTTTGTAACTTAGGCTGTTGTTGAAATAAGAAACTGGGGATATAGAAATATAAATGTGGTAGACAGCACATTGAAATCATCTGAAGGGTGTGAGGGATGGAGGGGAGAAAAAAGAAACACATTGAAGAGGTAAGAACAGCAGGAGGATGAAGGGTTGAGAATCTGGGAGAGCCACATTTGCAAACTAGCACATTCTTTGGAGCTTCAAAGCCTATACCTTCTTCCCCACAGCCCCATTCTTTCACTGGCAGTAGTTTATGTGCTCCTTTTTCATGCCTCTACCAATCAGTGCCCACTGCCATTGACTGTGTGTGAAATTTTCTCTTTCTCTTTTGTACCGAACTAAACCCAGAAGCTGTAGTGTCTGTTGTTTTTGACACAGCTGTTGAGGACAGCAGTTAATATGATAGAGAATCAGATGGAAAAAAACATTTCTTTTCCTTTACAAGTTTGCATCCAGCAGCTGGTGTACATATTCTACAGAGGGTGCTCTGCCAAGTACTAGTGGTGAAAAAGTATCTTAAGAACTTGTTGTCTAGGCAAGAGACATAGATAGAATCACAACAAATACAATTGATGTCACAAGTAAAGAGCATTCCAGATGTGTCAGCTGTCTAGAAAATGATGCATAGGTTGGGGAATGTGTTCAGAGAAAAGGAACTGCTCAGCTTAAAAGTTCACTCACCACCACCATTACTGCCCATACTAAAGCCTACAACACAGAGAATAGTGTGAATGGCCAACAAGTTCTACAAGGTTCCTAAAAGTTGTATCTGAGACAAACAGACTATGTAGGGGAGCAACAGGGAGGACCCGCTTCCAAAACAAATCCACCCCCCAAGGAACAAAGTAGGAGGGGAGTAAGAAAATTACTGTGCAGGAACATGGTCTCAAAGAAAGTCTTAACCTCTTAAAAAATTATAGCTTAGACTATTAGTGATCTGCACATGAGTCACTTAGATAATGAGAAGTAACTGTAAGATTAGGTCTTGGATAAAAAAGTCATACACTTTCTACCATAATAACCTTTTTTCTCCACAGAAACTACTGGAGAGTTAGGACTGTATATTTACTCCACGTTGATGATGTTAAAGAAAGGTACTTTAATGAGTATGTCCTTGGCCACATACGGGGAAGATAAGCTTGGAGCATGGTACCAGTCATGTTCATTAACACTGAGAGCGAGACAAAATAGACTTAGCAACAAAAATACTCTAGGAACTAGCCTGTTGTAATTTCCCATCGTTAGTTTTGTGATTATGTATTCCTGTACAGCATAATTTTTAGTAGTGTCTATTAAACAGGAAAAAATGTTTCAGTGGAGGTTTATGTGAATCCATGACTTCATCATCTGTAAAAACAGGACTCGAGGAGTCCTCTAGCCCTGGGTATATACAGGCTATTATATAAATCATAACAGTGTAAGCTTTATTTAATTCTCACCTTCTAACATATAGCTGTTGAAAGGGCATACCCTAGCTCTGATGAAAGCTAAAGTTTATCTGAGCTATACACTTTGGAGACCTCTAATTTGGGGAATTCAGCGAGACCTAATTCACAGTCTCCATTCATTCTGAGATAAGAACTATAGAGGCAATGAAAACTCACCCATACTCGGGTCCAACCCATACCATCAGTTTGCCACCCTTAAAATACAGTGGCTGATTTTGATTTTGTTTCCCTAGCCAACACTGCATGACTGGGTATATTTAGGTATTTCTCTGCTTTAGTATTTCCCCTGTAGATGTTGTGCCAGGGAAATGTTAGTGATCCCCAAAATCACACAGGAGCCAATCTGATGCAACTCACAGCAGGGTCTTTAATCTATTCGAGCTAGCTCACCCCCCCCCCCCAATGAACCACCCTCATGCAGGATGGTTGGGGAGCCCTGAATGTCTATGAGGCAAGGATATAGATATAGATATAGTTATAGATATAGATATAGATATAGATATAGATATAGATATAGATATAGATCCTTGGTTGGTGTCCCAGTGTCTGAGAGATCTTAGGGGTCCAGGTTAGTTGACACTGCTATTCTTTTTATGGGGTCGACCTGCTCCTCAGCTTCTTCTAGCCTTTCACTAATTCAACCACAGGGGTCCCTAACTTCAGTCCAATGATTGGGTGTAAGTATTTGTGTCTGTCTCAGTCAGCTGCTTGTTGGGCCCCTCGGAGGACAGCCATGCTAAGCTCCTGTAATCACATCATAGCATCAGTAATAGCGTCAGGCCTTGGAGCCTCTCCTTGAGGTGGATCCCAAGTTGGGCCAGTCACTGTGGAATGGCAACCCCATCCCTCACTTGATGCCCTGTCTTTCTACTGGAGGTGGATTCTACAAGTTCCCTCTCCCACTGTTGGGCATTTCATCTTAGCTCCCTCCCTTTGAGTCTGGACATTCTTTCACCTCCCAGGTCTCTGGTACTTTGTAGAGGGTACCCTCACCTCTCACCCCCCCACACACACCCAGGGTTGCATGTTTCCATTCATTCTGTTGGCCCTCAAGGCTACTCTCATATTCCACCTTCCATTCCTGATCAAGTTCCCTTTTTCCCCTCCTCTTACCCTCTCCCACCCAGATCCCTTCTGCCTTCCTCCCCCATGTTTGCTTTCTTCTCCTTCCCAAGTGGGATTGAGGCACCCTCACTCAGGCCTTCAACTTGTAAACCTTCTTAAGTGGATTGTATCCTATGTCTATAATTTTTTTGTATAATATCCACCTATTAGTGAGTACATACCATGCATGTACTTTTGGATCTGAGTTACTTCACACAGGATGATATTTTTTAGTTTCATCCATTTGCCTGCAAAACTCATGATGTCCTCATTCTTAATAACTGAATAGTATCCCATTGTATAAATGAACCACATTTTCTGTATCCATTCTTCCAGTGAGGGACATCTGGGTTGTTTGCAGCTTCTGACTATCACAGATAAATAAGGCCTATATAAATATATTGGAGCATGTGCCCCTGTCATATGGTGGGGCATCTTTTGTGTATATATCAAGAGTGGTATAGGTGGGTCTTCAGATAGACCTGTCTCCAAAGTTCTCAGGAACCTCCAGATTGATTGCCAGGGTGGTTTTACCAGTTTGCAATCCTACCAGCAATGGAGAAGTGTTCCTCTTTCTCCACATCCTTGTCAACATGTGCTGTCACCTGATTTTCTATCTTTTTTTTTTCTGTTTTTTTTTTTATTGGATATTTTATGTATTTACATTTCAAATGTTATCCCCTTTCCTAGTTTCCTCTCTGGAAGCCCCCTATCCCTCCTCCCTCCCCCTGCTTCTATGAGGGTGCTCTTCTACCCACCCACCCACTCACTCCCGCCTACCCACCCTGGCATTCCCCTACACTGGGAATTGAGCCTTCACAGGAACAAGGGTTTCTCCTCTTATTGATGTCCAACAATGCCATCCTTTGTTAATATGCAGCTGGAGCCATGGGTCCCTCCATGTGTACTCTTTGGTTAGTGCTTTTGTCCCTGGGAGTTCTGGGGGATCTGGTTGGTTGATATTGTTGTTCTTCCTATGGGGTTGCAAACCCCTTCAGCTCCTTCAGTCCTTCCCCTAACTCCTCCATTGGTCTTAGCCATTCTGATTGGTGTGAGACACAATCTCAGGGGTTTTTTGATTTGCATTTCCCTGATCACAAAGGAATTTGAACATTTCTTTAAGTGCTTCTCGGCCATTTGAGATTCTTCTATTGTAAATTCTCTGTTTATCTCTATACCCCATATTTCAATTGGGTTGTTTGGTCTTTTAGATGTTAGTTTCTTGAGTTATTTATATATTTTGGATATTAGCCCTCTATCGGATGTTGGGTTAGTGAGGTTTTTTCACAATCTGTAGGTTGCTGATTTGGACTATTCACAGTGCCCTTTGCCTTACAGAAACTTTTCAGTTTCAGGAGATCCCATTTATCAAGTCTTGATCTGCGAGCCTGAACCACTGGATTTCTGTTTAGGATTCCCCGCCACCACCACCCTGTACCACTAAGTTTGAGGCTACTTCCCACTTTCTTTTCTATTAGATTAAGTATATAAGGTTTTATGTTGAGGTCCTTGATTCACTTGGACTTGAACTTTGTGCAAGGTGACAAATAGAGATCTGTTTTCATTTTTCTATATACTGACTGCTAGTTACACCAGCATCTTTATTGAAGATGCTTTCGTTTGTCCATTGTATATTTTTGGCACTTTTTGTCAAAGATCAAGTGACCATATGTGTGTGGATTCATTTCTGGGTCCTCAATTCTATTCCATTGATCTACCTGTCTGTCACTGTACCGATACCATGCAGTTTTTATCACTACTGCTCTGTAGTACAGCTTGAGATCAGGGATGCTGATTCCCCCAGAAGTTCTTCTATTGTTAATAATTGTTTTCACTATCGTGGGTTTTTTTTTCCATATGAAATTGAGAATTATTCTTTCCATGTCTTTGAAGAATTGTACTGGAATTTTTATGGGGATTGCATTGAATCTGTAGATTGCTTTTTGTAGGATGGCCATTTTTACTGGTAATCCTACTAATCCACGAGCATGGGAGATCTCTCTATTTTCTGCAGTCTTCCTTGATTTCTTTCTTGAGATACTTGAAGTTATTGTCATACAGTCTTTCGCTTGTTTGGTTAGAGTTACACCAAGATGTCTTATATTATTTGTGACTATTGTGAAAGGTGTTGTTTCTCTATTTTCTTTCTCAGCCTGTTTATCATTTGTATAAAGAAAGGCTATTTATTTGCATGAGTTAATTTTATATCTCACCACTTTGCTGAAGTTGTTTATCATCTGTAGAAGTTCTCTAGTAGAATTTTTGGGGTCACTCGTGTATACTATCATATCACCTGTAAATAGTGGTAGCTTGACATCTTCCATTCCAATTTGTATCCCTTTGAACTCCTTTTGTTTTCTTATTGATCTAGCTAGAACTTCAAGTACTGTATCAAATGGATACCGGGAGAAAGAGATAAGCCTTGTCTTGTCCCTGATTTTAGTTGGATTGCTTCAAATATCTCTCAATTTAATTTTATATTGGCTGTTGGTTTGCTGTATATTGCTTTTATTATGTTTAGGTATGAACCTTGAATTCCTGGTCACTCCAATACTCTTAACATGAAGGGATGTTGTATTTTGTCAAATGCTTTTTCAGCATCTGAAGAGGTGATCATGTGATTTTTTGAGTTTTTATATATAGTGGATTATGTTAATGGATTTTTGTATATTGAACCAACCTTGCCTCCCTGGGATGAAGCCTACTTGATTATGGTGAGTGATGGTTTTGATGTGTTCTTGGATTCATTTTGCTAGAATTTTATTGAGTATTTTTGCACAGATATTCATAAGGGAAATTAGTCTGAAGTTCTCTTTCTTGTTGAGTCATTCTGTGGTTTAGGTATCAGAATGACTGTGGCTTCATAGAATGAATTAGGTAGTGTTCCTTCTGTTTCTATATTTTGGAATATTTGAAGAGTGTTGGTATTAGTTGTTCTTTGAAGATCTCTTAGAATTCCGCACCAAAGCCATCTGGCCCTGAGTTTTTTTTTTTTTTTTTGGTTGGGAGGTTTTTAATGACTTCTTCTATTTCCTTGGGGGATATGGGCCTGTTTAGAAAGTTTATCTGCTTTTGATTTAACTTTGGTATGAAGTATATATCTAGAAAATCATCCATTTCATCTAGATTCTCCAGTTTTGTTGAGTATAGGCTTTTGTAGTAGTATCTGATGATTTTTTAAAATTCTTCAGTTTCTCTTGTTACATCTCCCTTTTCACTTCAGATTTTGGTAATTTGGATACTATCTCTATGCGCTTTAGTTAGTTTGACTAAGGATTTATCTATCTTGTTGATTTTCTCAAAGAACCAGCTTTTGGGTTTGTTGATTCTTTATATAGTTCCCTTTGTTTCTATTTGGTTGATTTCAGCACTCAATTTGACTATTTCCAGCCTTCTACTCCTTTGAGTGTGTATGCTTCTTTTTGTTCTAGGGCTTTCAGATATGCTGTTATGTTCCTAGTGTAGGATCTCTCCAGTTTCTTTAGGAGGGCAGTAAGTGAATTTTCCTCTTAGCACTGCATTCATTGTGTCCCATAAATTTGGGTATGCTGTGTCATGATTTTCATTGAAATCCAGGAAGTTTTTAATTTCTTTATTTCTTTCCTGACCAAATTATCACTGAGTAGAGCATTGTTCAGTTTCCATAGGTATATGGGTTTCTGTTGTTTTGTTGTTGTTGTTGTTGTTGTTGTTGTTATTGAAGTCTAGCCTTAGTCCATGGTGGTCTGATAGGATGAATGGGATTATTTCTATCTTCTTGGATCTGTTGAGGCTTGTTTTGTAACTAATTATAAGGTTGATTTTGGAGAAGGTGCCATGAGGTGCTGAGAAGACGGTATATTATTTTGTTTTAGAGTGGAATATTCTGTATATATCTGTTAAATTCATTTGGTTCACAACTTCTCTTAGTTTCACTGTGTCTCTCTTTAGTTTCTCTTTCAAGGACCTGTTCATTGGTGAGATTGGGGTGCTGAAGTCTCCCCTATTATTGTGTGGAGTTCAATGTGTATTTTGAACTTTAGTAAAGTTCTGCTTGTGGAAGTGGGTGCCCTTGCACTTGGGGGATAGATGTTCAGAATTGAGACTTTCTCTCAGTAGATTTTTTTTTTCCTTTGATGAATATGAAGTGTCCTTCACCATCTCGATTGATAACTTTAGGTTGAAAGTCTCTTTTATTGAATAATAGGATGGCAACTCCAGCTTTTTTCTAGGGACCATTTGCTTTGAAGACTTTTTTTTTGCAGCCTTTTATTCTGAGGTGGTATTTGCCTTTGTCATTGAGGTATGTTTCTTGTATGCAGCAAAATGCTGGATCTTGCTTGCATATCCAGTCTGTTATCTTATGTCTTTTTATTTGAAATTGAGTCCATCGATATTGAGAAATACTAAAGATAGATGATTGTGAGTTCCTGTTATATTTGGTGTTGTAGGTGGCATTATGTGCATGTGATTCTCTCCTTTTGGTTTTGTTGTGAGATGATTAATTTCTTGTGTTTTCTTTGGTATAGGTACCATCCTTGTGTTGGAATTTTCCTTCTATTATCCTCTGTAGGCCTGGATTTGTGGAAAGATGTTTAAATTTGGTTTTGTCCTGGAATATTTTTGTTTATCCATCTATGATGATTGATAATTTTGCAAGGTATAGTGGTCTCGGCTGGCATTTGTGTTCCCTTAGGGTCTCCATGATCTCTATCTAGGTTCTTCTGGCTTTTCGTTTCTCTATTGTAATTCTTTTTTTTTTTTTTTTTAAATTTACATTTCCGATGATTCCCCTTTTCTTTGGAAACCCCGTGTCCCCTCCCCCTCCCCGCCTCTGTGAGGGAATTCCTCCTCCCACCCACCCGCCCACCCATTCCCATATTCCCACCTTGACATTCCCTTTTACTGGGGCCACTAGCACCCTCAGGCCCAGAGTCCTCTCCTTTCTCCCTGGTGGCCATCGAGGTGA
>CM052717.1:2666537-2754993 GCA_028551405.1 Uromys caudimaculatus | reverse complement strand
TCTTCTGGTGTAATTCTGATAGGTCTGCTTTTATATGTTACTTGGCCTTTTTCCCTTACGGCTTTTAGTATTATTTCTTTGTTCTATGCATTTAGTGTTTTGATTATTATGTGAAGAGAGGATTTTCTTTTCTGGTCCAATATATTTGGCCATTTTTACTATATTAATCCTGCCAATCCATGAGCATGGGAGATTTTTCCATCTTCTGAGGTCGTCTGTGATTTCTTTCTTCAGGGATTTGAAGTTCTTGACATATGGATCTTTCACTTGATTGGTTAGAGTTACACCAAGATAGTTTATATTATTTGTGACTACTGTGAAGGGTATTGTTTCCCTCCTTCCTTTCTCAGCCCTTTTATCCTTTGAGTAGAGGAAGACTTAGAATTAATTTTATACCCAGTCACTTTGCTGAAGTTTTTATCAGCTGTAGAAGCTCTATGGTAGAATTTTTGGGGTTTCTTATGTATACTATAATATCATCTGCAAATAGTAATATCTTGACTTCCTCCTTCCCAATTTGTATCCCTTTGATCTTTTTTGTTGTCTAATTGCTCTGGCTAGAACTTGGAGAACTATATTAAATAGGTAGAGAGACAGAGAGTGAGTAGCAGCCTTGTCTTGTTCCTGATTTTAATGGGATTGCTGTGAGTTTCTTTCCATTTAGTTTGATGTTGGCTATTGGTTTGCTGTATATTGCTTTTATTACATTTAGGTATAGACCTTGAATTCCTGATCTCTCCAATACTTTAACATGAATGGGTTTTGTATTTTGTCAAAGGCTTTTTCAGCATCTAATGAGATGATTGTGTGATTTTTTCCTTTGAATTTGTTTATATAGTGAATTATATTAATGGATTTCCATATATTGAACCATCCCTGCATTCCTCAGATGAAGGCTACTTGATCATGGTGGATGATCACGTTGATGTGTTCTTATATTTGGTTTGCGAGAATTTTGTTGAGTATTTTTTCATCGATATTCTAAGGGAAATTGGTCTGAAGTTCTTTTTCTTTGTTGGATCTTTTTGTTGTTTAGATATCAGTGTAACTGTGGCTTCATAGAAAGAATTGGGTAATTCTTTCTGTTTTTATTTTATGGAATAGTTTGCGAAGTATTGGTATTAGATCTTCTTTGAAGATCTGATAGAATTTTTCACTAAAACTATCTGGTCCTACAGGTTTTTTGGTTGGGAGACTTCTAATGACTGCTTCTATTTTCTTGGGGATTATGGGGCTGATTAGATGGTTTATCTGATCCTGATTTAACTTTAGTACCTGGTATCTGTCTAGAAAGTCATCCATTTCATCAAAGTTTCCAGTTTTGTTGAGTATAGACTTTTGTAGTAGGATCTAATGATGTTTTGAATTTCCTCAGTTTTTGTTGTTATGTCTCTCTTTTCATTTCTGATTTTGTTAATTTTGATACTGTCTCTGTGCCCTCTGGTTAGTCTGGCTTAGGGTTTATCTATCTTGCTGCTTTTCTCAAAGAACCAACTACTAGTTTTGTTGATTCTTTGTATAATTCTTTTTGTTTCTACTTGGTTGATTTCAGTCCTGAGTTTGATTATTTCCTGCTGTCTACTCATCTTGAGTGTATTTGCTTCTTTTTGTTTTAGAGCTTTCAGATGAGCTGGTAAGCTGCTAGTGTATGATTTCTCCAATTTCTTTATGGAGGCACTCAGGGCTATGAGTTTTCCTCTTAGCACTGTTTTCATTGTGTCCCATAAGTTTGGATATGTTGTGCCTTCATTTTCATTGAATTCTAAAAAATCTTTAATTTCTTTTTTTATTTCTTCCCTGACCAAGTTATCATTGAGTATAGATAGTTGTTCAGCTTCCACTTGTATGTGGTCCTTCTGTTGTTTTTGTTGCTATTGAAGACCAGCCTTAGCCCTTGGTGGTCCAATAGAATACATAGAATTAATTCAATGTTCTTATATCTGTTGAGGTTTGTTTTGTGTCCAAGTATATGGTCAGTTTTTGAGAAGTTACCATGAGGTGCTGAGAAGAAGGTATATTCTTTTGTTTTAGGGTGAAATGTTCTGTAGATGTTTGTTAAATCCATTTGGTTCATAACTTCTTTTAGTTTCACTGTGTCTTTGTTTAGTTTGTGTTTCTATGATCTGTCCATTCTTGAGAGTGGGGTGTTGAAATCTCCTACTATTATTGTGTGAGGTTCAATGTGTGCTTTGAGCTTCAGTAACATTCCTTTTACAAATGTGGGTGTCCTTGCATTTGGGGTATAGATGTTTAGAATTGAGAGTTCATCTTGGTGGATTTTTCCTTTGATGTGTATGTAGTATCCTTCCCCATCTTTTTTGATAACTCTTGGTTGAAAGTCTATTTTGTTGGGTATTAGAATGGTTACTCCAGCTTATTTCTTGGGACCATTTGCTTGGAAAAAATCTTTTCCAGCCTTTTACTTTGAGGTAGTGTCTGTCTTTGTCACTGAGGTGTATTCAGCAAAATGCTGGATCCTGTTTATATCTTCCTTAAAGGACTCTATTATCTTTATGAGATAAGGTTTTAGTTCAGCATCCTGATTTTCAGGTGTGTTGGTATATCCAGTGCTGTAGTAGGAGAATTGGGTTCTGCTGGTGCCAAAAACTATTGGCGTCTTTTGCTTATGGTCTTGCACTTGCCTCTCACCATTTAGTTATCTCTGGTGTTAACTAGCCTCGTGTCTATTACTGAAGCCAGCCTCCTTTGTCCCTGGGATACTGCAGATCTCCAGGGAGACTTGTGGCCCTTGATGTAGAAGATCTGGGAGGCCTTCAGACTGTGGGATCTTCAGAGAGGCAGACACATAATTATCTGCCCCAGCAGAAGGCACAGGCCAGAAAGGAGGTAGAGTTGAATCCCCAGTCTGATGGACTCCTTGGGGGATCCCAGATGCTGCACTTATCTGCGAGGGTCCCTTTCCTGTTGCCCTGGGTGCAGCAGATCTCCTGGGAGTTCTTCAGACATTGGGGTCTTCAGGGCAGAATGCAAGCTGATGATCTGCCTAGATGGAACCACTTGTTTTTGTTCTTGAGTCATGCCATCAAAAGACCAAAATGATAAGGAAGGAAATCACAAGATTTTTGGATGTGTTCTTATTCTGAGTACCAAACTCTCTCTGTTTTTCACCTCAAGCCTAGTTTTAAAGTGATTATTTCTTCTGTCTGTGCCATTTTTCCAAAATCTTAATTTTTGATATCTGAAGATAACTTTTCAGTCTCTCTAACTCAGTGGTTCTCATCCTTCCTAATGCTGTGACCCTTTAATACAGGTGATCATGTTGTCGTGACACTCCATCCATAGAACTATCTTTGTTGCAACTTCATAACTAATTTTGCTACTGTTATGAATCGTACTGTAATATCTGTGTTTTCTGATGGTCTTTGGCAAGCCCTATGAAAAGCTTATTTAACCTCCAAAGGGGTCACATCCCACAGGTTAAAAAACATTACTCTAATTAGTTTGACAAGAACAAGAAAATATCATCGGCAGGGAAGGTAGAGGAAGGAGTCCCACATATTATCTCCAGTAATCTTAAGTTCATATAATACAGCATGTATAAAGATGGAAAAGGGACCTTCCTGTGGTAGAGAAAGAAGAAAAAGGTTGGGTTTTAGCAAGGACTCTGAAAGTAGGGTTTCAAAGAAAAAGTAACAAATTAGGAATGAAGAAAGGCATTGCAAACCATAAATTAGAAAATGAAGAGAATGTATCTTCATACTTAGAGTAAAAAAATTATAGCTAACAATGACTAAATCTCAGTTTAATCAGAGAACTTCTTAAGAGAATCTATGAAAAATTTTGGATTTTTTAACACTAAGTATATTGTTTTAATCTGAGATTCAGATTTCAATATCTATCCTCTATTTTTGTTGACAAACTTACTTCCTTTTCCTAGACCTGGACAAGTAATAACTTCAGCTAGGAAATTAGACAGGATTGACAATTTCACTATCTGACAGCCTCCATATGAAAATAAATTGAATGATTTTGTTTGCTGCAAATGAAAGGTGTGAGCAATAGCTGTCAATGATGTGTGTCCTTTATTCTGTTACCATTGAAAAAGATTTAAGAAGATTTAATTTGAACCTCTAAGTCACTCCTGGAATTTCAATATATCTTTGATAACTGGACTTCTAGCTCACAGTAAAAGCATAGAACTTGAAATCTCTGCTTCCTCTAACCCTGAACAAATGATTTGAGCTCATATAGCATGGGATTTTCGAGCTATAAAGAATATTAGGGATCATTATTTGATTAAAACTACTCCATGCTTCTAAATGAAAATTTTGATGGTTTTAAATAAGGGAAGCTATTTGGATGATCTTTCCGTTCCGCTGTGTGACATTCAATAAAGCAGAGTGTCTAAGTCTTTCTATCAAACAGCACTAACCAGGCTGTCAAGTGAGACTTTTTAAACCTGTCAAACAGTCATTAGTTCTCCCTTCTTCAGGCATCTAACTTTGAAGCTGTCTAACCTCTTCCTGAGGAAATTCTTAACAGAAGTTCATTTCATAAAGTAGTACCTAGAGAGAGTGGCTCTTCTCTTCATAAGTCTACCTCATCACCTGCAGTTTTGGAACCTTTTTAATTATTACATTTCTGGAAAAGGATAGATGTTAGTCTTGCTGATGTAGACTCTGCCTGTTGGAAGCACTGAATATAGTCAAATGCTTAAATATTGAATGGCTTCTTCTTTCATAAAGGATCAAGAGCCAAAACTTTTTGTGTGTTTTGTTTGAATTTTTTTTATCATGACTCTGCTGTCAACCCTATTCCTGATATGCTAATAACCATTGAAATAGACTTGAAATTTAAAACACATCAGAAGAGAAAGTTTCATTGGCATCTTTTCTCTTTGTGGTTATTACCCCCTTACTAGAACAGAGAGGATAAAGAGGAAAAGGGAGTAATGGCAGAGACAGGTGACAGATTGTAGAATTTCTCCTGGATTTCAGCATCCTTTGCATCCATGTCCCATTGCACAGAACAAGTTCACAGTGAACCTCACATCAACAAGTTTAGAAATTCCTTCGCTATGGAAGTACTAAGAAAGAGGGCATGGGGATGTAACAGGAGAATATCAGCAATGAAACTAAACCCAAAAGCATTTAAGATTAAACCATATTACCAGCTTTAGCAACCAATTACTAAGAAAGTCATGATAACATGCCCTCCTCACTGTGTGCTTATAAACTGTTTATCTGCATTTGTCTTTCTCTTTTAGATATATGCACATGTGGTCCTGACTGGCATAGCATCCCAATTTCTTTCCTTGAACTCAATCCATACATCTACTTGTTTAGGAAAAGTAAATCCAATGTTTGTAGAATCGTATTCAATTGACCCATATTCAAATTCACAAGTTCCTAAAGAATATAAGTATTTTCATACATCCCATTATGTCATTGAAGTTCTTTCAGGCATCTAATAACTCATCAGAGAACATAAATATCCTTTTGCCAAGGGAATCACTTCTTGAAAAATTTAGTGATTTCTTTGTTAACAATTATTACTATGTTCTAACTCCTCACCAAACCACTTCAGGCCTTGAAGTTTAATTTTACTTTGTGTTTTAAATATCAATTAAATAGAAATAAATAAAGACTTGATAAAAGAAGTTGTTTAAATTTTTATAAAGGAAAACTAAGGGTTAGCAATGCACAAGTTACTGTGTGAAAAAATAATTGGATCTGAAACATGGCATTCTTTATTAAAAGTAGAAGTGTTTTTTATTGCAGTTATTGTGAGTTTCAGCTTTCTTATTGTTTAATGATTTCAAAGATGCATATGATGTGTTTTGATTATATCCATTACCATTCCCTCCCCTTTTTTCCCTCCCATATCTCTCCACCACAGTTCCCTCAAATTTCCCTGTATATTTTAAGACACTGAATCCATTTAGTACTGGGCCTGGGGTGTGCATAGCTATAGAACCATCTACTCTAGCATAGGTAACCTCTCAGGACCACATTCCTAAAAAACAAATCACTCTCCCTTCCTCAGCAGCATCTGTTGCCTATTCCTCCTCTCCTAGAAGTGGGATTTGATGGCTGCATTCATCCTGGGGTTTTGTCTAGCTTGTTCTTTTGCAGGTCTTGTACAAGCAGTTATGGCTATCATGAGTTCATGTATTAAACTCCCCTAAAGTGTCTGAAAAGCACTGTTTCACTGAAGTTATTCACTACCTCTGGTTCTTAAAGTATTCTTACTCCCATGTCTGTGATACCTGTAGGAACAAATGGTGCTGGGTAGAGTGAAGTTCCGCATGTCCACCCCGGGCACTGTGGCTCTGGGAGGAACAGGATGTGGGAAGTTCGGCCATGCATCCTCCCACAGTCTTCTGGGTGGGTGGGGGCTATTTGAAGCCACAGGACACCGTCCATGGGTGGGGGAAGAGGCCGATCCTGGGGAATGCCACAGCAATCCTGGGGAGTTCCCAAGCTCTGGGCATCGCAGATGCGAAGGATGCTGTGGGAGAGCTGGAAACAAATGAGGCCACAGAGCTGGTGTCCCGCTGCAGGACCCAGTTGGTGGCTTGGGCACCAGCTAGCTGCTCTGGTTGTGGTGGAAGTCTGCTGTGGCTGGAAACGCTGAGACAGCTTCAACGGGATGGTAGACATGTGGCTCATTAAGAAAAGGCTGGTTCCATTGTTTCCCACAGCAGATGAAGATGAATAGAGATAGTCCATAGTTCTAAGGCGTTTATTGTCATTGTGGCAAGTGGTATGGATGAGATCATACCCATGACCTCCGGGAGGGGCGAAGTAGAAATATTAACTGGGAAGGGGCGTGGCTAAGCCTCTAGATGTGTCATTAACATGGGGATGGTTTGGGGCTTCGTGGCTACACCTCCACCTGTGGCAGGGCTTGGGGGCATGACCACACCTCTAACTAAGGAGGGGATTGGGGGTGTGACCCTTTTTTATGTGACCAAATGGACAGACCTATGGAGAGATGTAGCCACATGTTAAAAGCTGTATTCTAGGAGCTTTGGCAAACATCTGCCATCCCTTATAGGCTGAAGACAGCCTATTGGGCCTGCAGAGTTCAAACCTTAGCTCTACCCGAAAACAGACTTCTTATCATGACTCAACAATACCTGAGCCTTGGAAGGAGGGAGTATGATATATATGCCCCATTTAGGGCTCAGCACTTTCCATTACAAAGTACTTTTAGTTGCAGTAAGTTGTTATTGTTTCATTAATCTTTAGTTAGAGCCAGAAATCCATGGCTCAAAAACTGAGGGTACCGACTTTCTAAAGAGAATGTGCATTCCATTTCTGTGTATATAGCCACAGCAGTGGACTTTGTACCTCAAGTGCCCTTAAAATGAGAGCATCTAGAAATAGTGGCTACTTCTCATTTGAGTGAAAAATAGGAGAAGAACATTTTACGTGCCATTTTTTTGTAAAAGGTCCTTTCGCTCTTCTTTTAATGTCATTGAATTGTTTAGAAATTGCCTGCCATGCCTCAAAGTAACTTCCTTGTGCAATCCAGAGGAATCATAGTTATAAATAACAGAATGCATCTACCTGTCCTGTTTTTTCAGCCCTGCATTACCAAGAGAAATGATGTGATTTCTCTGTACTATGATGAACTAGAATTCAAAGCTTGGAGAGATATAAGTCATGTTCTTTTTGTGTCTGAGATTTTGGCTAAATAATAAATAGCAAAGAGCATCAGGTAATTTGGCAATATGGCTTCTCAATCCTATGATGATTAAGGTTCCCAGGGTTTTAAATGTATATCATTATCTCGGTACAGGGACCAAGGTACAGGGGACAGTTTCACTCACTGTGTGAGTGAAAACAAACAAAATGGTGAATAAATTAAAATATTCACTTAGCAAACCAAGTAGTTGTGATACCACTATATAGCACCCATGCAGTTATGGGGGCTGTTTATAGAAAGATGGAAGGCATGACTGCTTATGGAAATTCATCAGTACATTGAGTACTTAAATGACAATACCCTGCTAGATTCTAAATGCTATCCCTGTATGCAGCTTTTTCAAGTGGAAACAACTATTTTTCAAGGGAACTCATAAAATTACCTGAAGTTATGGCATATTTAGTGCTTTTCCAACATAAAGACAGTCAACCTGTTTAAACCTGTTTTATTTTTAAAAGAAAATGTATTTGGTAATCATAATTTGTATGATACTAAACATTTTACATAACAACCTGACCCATAATCCTACTAAAAACATTTATTGCCAAATTTTCACTCATATTTATAATTCAGTTTTTTTATTGGTTATTTTGTTAATTTACATTTCAAATGTTATTTCCCCACCCCCTGGTTTCTCCCTGAAAATCCCCCTGCCTCCTTAAGGGTGCTCCCCAGCCACCCAACCACTCCCACCCCACTGCCCTATCATTCCCTTACTCTGGGGCATTAAGCCTTCTCAGGACCCAGGGCTTCCCCTCCTGTTGATGCCAGAAAAGGCCATTCTCTACTACATATACAGCTGGAGTCATGGACCCCTCCCTGTGTATTCTTTAGTTGGTGGTTTAGTCCCTGGGAGCTGGGTGGAAGGAAGATGCTCCAACATACAATAAGGACACATGCTGCCCTATGTTCATAGCAGCCTTATCTATAATAGTCAGAAGCTGGAAACAACCCAGATGTCCATCAACAGAAGAATGGATAGAGAAAATGTAGTACATCTACACAATGGAGTACTACTCAGCCATTAAAAAAAAAGTGAGTTCATGAAATTCGCAGGCAAATGGATGGAACTAGAAAATATCATCCTGAGTGAGGTAACATAGTCTCAAAGGAACACACATGGTATGTACTCACTGATAAGTGGATATTAGGAAAAAAGTTCAGAATACCAATGATACAACTTACAGAAAATATAAAGGTCAAGAAAAAGGAAGACCAAAGTGAAATGCAGGGACAAGGAGTGGAGCAGAGACTGAGGGAGGGACCATCTAGGGACTGCTCCACCTGGGGCCCAGCCCATGTGCAGCCACCAAACACAGACACTTGCTGATGCCGGAAAGGGAAGTGCTTCTGACAGAAACCTAATATAGATGTCTCCTGAGAGGCTCTATCAGAGTCTTGTGGATGCAAATGTGGATGCCTGCAGCCAAACATCAAACTGAGCACTCAAACGCCAATGGAGGAGTTGGGGGAAGGACTGAAGGAGCTGAAGGAGTTTACAACCCCATGGGAGGAACAACAATATAATTCAGTTTTTATGATTTTTATTTTTACCACTTAAAATAAGATACCTTGGAAAGTATTTCAGTGTTTGAGGAATACATAAATAGCAGCAAAAACAATCCAAAATGCTAAATTTCTCTAGAAAAATTTGATACCCAGATTTTTATAATTGCAGAATATTTTGATTAACACTATTACTTTTATTATAGAAAAAATCATGTAATTTACCTATAGATTATAACTCACATATATTTGTAATATATATTATTCATATATATTTAATTCATATGCATATCATTCACACACACACACACACACACACACACACACACATATAAAATCAGACATTTTTCATTTTGTGCCAGAATTCTCTTTAGGGCATGAGAGTAGAAAATATCATTTTTTATCAGATTTTTAAATGCATAATGGCACTATACACTTTAATAGGGCTTCTCTATATTTTAAAAATAAATCAATAAAAAACTATCAAACAAAAATGATGATCTAAATAAAATATCCCAAATGGCACCATGATTGGTATATGAATCATTTTGAAAGCATTGACTTTCTGCTGTAGATTATGTTCTTAAAATCCCCACCAGGTTCCATTTGGAAGGACCAAGTCATTATCATATGGGACGGAGAATAACAGCTTACTCAGTTTGCACTGGAGGAAAGACAAGAAATTTAAGTCACTCTGATCAATTCAAGCTCTATGCACAATGCTCTGTCAATAGACACACCATGAGGCAGCTCCAGTTGAATGCTAATCCTTCCATTTTAAAAATGTTACATGGTGTGTTAGCTTCATGACTTCCATTAAAACCAATAGGAGTCATTCCATGCCACGCTTTGGAAAGAATGCCCTCTAATGCTATTGATTTTGATCTTTTGAACTTCAACACAGATGCATGTGTCCATTGACAACCTTCCTGCCTAGTTCTTGCAGGAGTCTGCTACTGAAGTGCTAGATTAGTGGGTAAGCTCTTTTTTTCCCCAAAATAATCAGCTTGTCTATTTGAGACGAATGTTTTTATCTTAATAGAGTTAGAAATGCCCCATATTGAGCTTCTTTCCTTGGTTCAAGAATAATGTTCAGAAACACTAACTAAGGGGTACAAAATTAAAGGTAAGGTCCAGCCTGGAAAGAAGGAGACCATGGTGACACAATCAGAATTTCTGTGCAGGAAGTACAGTGTATCTGAAGAGTGGACATTAGATTAGAAAATGTGAGTGGCAGGTCAGTACAGGAAGCCAACAGGTCACCTCTAAAGCCACTGGACATATCAAAGATAGATAATATAGCCTGGATTATACACAACTTCTATTAAGAAAGTGAAGGAGTTTCAATTAACTCTTATTTACAAAATTAATATGGACCAGACTAATAGCCAATAAATGAAAGGGTGTTGTTAACCACTCTCATGGCAGTTGATATAGAACAAACTTCAGAGTCAAGCTAATGAGAGCAGCAGTGGCTGAGGCCCAACTATCCATTTCTGAGGCCTGATTCCTCCCTATTGAAACAGATGAACATCGACTTGAACCTACAATTTTAGGTATTAGGGTTATTTTATAAGCCTGTGGTGATGGAATATGACATACAATTATTCCATATTTTATTCATATTATGCATAATTTTTAGCTAGACTTATATCAGTATGTACATCACACTCATTTGTTTGAGGGGGAAAAATCCTATTTGATAACATTTAAGTAGACTTCAGTTTTCTTTACATAAAAGATATTATGTTTGCATTTTACATTGAAAACATTTTGCTCTTATTTATTCACAGGACTGTCTGTTTGCTGTGGGTATTATAATGGTTATCCACCCACTAACACCAAGGTTCTCTTAAAATTAACTTTTATAGATAATATAGCATAGGATTTTGGAATAGCTTTGGATGTGTTGGAACAAAGGTATATTTAGGAAATCTTATCTGCATATGAAATAAATATGAACCAGGGAAAAGGAAACAAACAAGGAGAAGGGCAGAGAGAAGAAACAAGACAAGGGTAGGGACAAGGGCAGTAGCTATAATGGCTTCTGTTTCTTATTTTTTCTTTTTCTGCTTTTAATTTCTTCCTTCACTCTTCACTCTGCTTCTGCACTCCTAGATTGTTCCATTTTGCTCTAATGTACTCTCTATAGTAGGTATCACCCTTAATTGGTGTCTTACCCACATCATCCATATTGTAGTCTGTAGAATTCTATTCTCCATAAGCTCATTAAGGCAAACATCTTCTCCTCATCATATATTAACTGTCTACTGCTAATTACTTGGCCTAAGGCCAGCTACAACTGAAAAGAATTTCCAACTACCAGTATACCCCATTAAAAAATGAATGCTATTCAACAGTGGGCATAGTACACAGTACACACGGAGATTAGATTAGATACAGGCTTTGCAACAAGAATATAACAAGAATAGTCATATTTATAAACACCTTGTTAGGATTTGCAACCCCACAAGCAAATGAGAAGGAAAACCTCAACAAATAAATGATAAGCAAAGCCACAGCTTTTGTTCCTTAAATTTTAATAACTCCATAAGTGCCTGGTTTCCCTCTTTCCTGCTACTGAGAATGAGCCTGTAAGATAATGAGCAAATGTCCACAGTATCACGGCCACTTGAGATGATTCTGTTGAGAGTCAACTTAATGTTAAGATTCACTAAATTCTCACATCTCTATTTTGAATCCATGCATTTAGTTTTTAATTTTAATTATATTCAGAAAAATAAATTAAGAATTATTTGCTTTGCCTCTCAGGCTCTCATGTATATAAAAGTAAATAATTGCTTCCTAAACCCAACTCTTATTCTCTATCTATATGTCAGCTCAAGATGATTGAAGGTATACAAATATAGAACATTTAATTAAGCTGCATCAGATTTTACTGTGCTTTGCTGAGTCCTGCCACGACTACAAGTACTATTTTTCTTCTTTTCTGCTATCTTCAAATAGAATGACAATTTACCTTATCATCTGTTTTAGTCAGGGTTTCTATTCCTGCACAAACATCATGACCAAGATGCAAGTTAAGAAGGAAAGGGTTTATTGAGCTTACACTTCCACATTGCTGGTCATCACTAAAGGAAGTCAGGACTGGAACTCAAACAGGTCAGGAAGCAGGAGTTGATGCAGAGGCCATGGAGGGATGTTTCTTACTGGACTGCTTGCTTCTCCTGGCTTGCTCAGCCTGCTTTCTTATAGAATCCAAGACTACCAGCCCACAGATGGTACCACCCACAAAAGGCCTTCCCCCCTTGATCACTAATTGAGAAAATGCCTTACTGCTGGATCTCATGGAGGCATTTCCTCAACTGAAGCTCCTTTCTCTGTGATAATTCCAGCTTGTGTCAAGTTGATACAAAACCAGCCAGCACATCATCCAATATGGCTCACTCTGAGAGTGAATGCGACACAGGAGTAAGACTGGAGAAATAACCAGAATATTTTTGGAAAACCTTGACTTCGTAATCGAGTTTTATTGCCCTAAACCAAAAGAATGTGGTTATTCTTGCCCAGGTCCCGTAGAATCAATTCAAGTCAATTCACAGTGCCACTAGTCTTAAGCTGGCATGTCATAAAACAATGATTTTTCACAGTAGCTCAGTCACCTTCAGGAGACTGGATCATTTGGGCTATTGCCAATGAAGAATAGCAATGCTACAAGCAGAGATCCAAAGCAGACAGAATACAGAAGAGCAGGATGCTCTGTCTAAGTGCAAGACTAGAACAAAGAAACTAGCTGTTTTTCTCACCTTTCTCCTAGCTGAGGTCTGGTGTCTGACCTCCACACCCTTTTCCTTTCCCACTGAGTTGGCAACTCCAGCGTAAGGCCTAGAGCAGGACACCTTAACCAAATCTATACTATATTTAGAGCTCTGGTGACTGAAATGAATTCCAAATATTAAAACAATGTGATACAATGGTCATTCCCTGTCTTGCCTGCTATTTTAGCAGATACCAAACCTCTGTGCTGATCTATGAAGTTGGACTTAAAATGTTTCTATGTTTTAAAACATTGTCTCCATGTCTCAGTTTCTCTCTTTTACTGTTCTTAAGCTTCTCCTTTTTCTTCTGTCTTTCTCCTTTTTACATAAGAATAGATTGGTTTTCTATTCCTTTCTGTCCAGGTTCCATTATTTTCCTCTTTACCTCCATCAGAAAAAAAATATAAACTGTATCTTCCATGAACTGCACATTGTCAATGCAATACTATATTTACAATTAAAAGCATTTTTTCAAATATTTTTCTGAGCTGAAAATAAAACCCCACTCTAAATTACTTTATTCTTTGTGTACTCAGAGAAACCTGCCTGTTACAGATCTCAGGGCTGCAGGCTCAGTGACCTTGCCACCTGGCTTTGACAGTATTCCCTACAATAAAGCACCATGAAATTGGAGGCTGGGATCTCTGCTGATTCATCACTGTATCCCAAATAGCTCCTAGCAGAATGCCATGTCCAGAGAAAGCACCCATTAATATCTGTCAAATGAATGAACACAGGAAAAGAAAAACCCAAGCTATTTCTTAACTTGTCACACTTAGCTTAAGAGTGAGCCGAACATGAAAAAAAAAAAAAAACCTTCCCTGGCATAAATAAGAATAAGAGTCCCAATTCATGGTGGCTTTGTAATACTATTTTTTATGGAAATATTTTCATTTTATGTATGGTGTTTCCCTACATGTATTTTTGTGCAATGTGTGCATGTTTGGTGACTAAGGAGAGCAGAAGAAAACCTTGGATTGCCTGAAACTGGGGGGTTACAGATAATTGAGTCACCATGTGGACACTGGGAACTTAAGCCAGGTTGACGATAGAAATAGAAAGTGCTCTTAATTGCTGATCTATCTCTCTAGCTCTTCTGATAGTACATTCAACAATTGGGCTCACTATAAATGCTTTGACTTTGAGGCAGAATGTTTTAAAAAAAGACTTGAAATACTGCCAGGAAAATTATATATATATATATATATATATATATATATATATATATATATATATATATATATATATATATATATACATACATACACACACACACACACACACACACACAGAGAGAGAGAGAGAGAGAGAGAGAGAGAGAATGAGATAGATAGATGATATAGATTTAGATGGTAGAGATAGATAAAGATAGATATGTCTATATATGGATTATGGGGACTTTTATTGCCTGAGTTGTATTAACGAGTTGGTATAGTCAGAGGAATGTGAGAGGCATAGTTAGTAGGCATACATTGAGCTCTTACTATTGAAATGGTCTACTTAAAAGTGTCATGGAAAATCTAAAGGATATTAAGTAAGTGAATATCTTTCTTTCTTTTTCTCTTATTGCATGTGAATTTCATAAGATTCAGAGTATAATTAGAGAACAATATAAGACTGTGTACAAGAAAGTGCTAAAGTGGATGTAATTAAGCACATTTTCCATTAAAATTCCAAATTACAAGAAGTCAGAGGGGGAAAGATTGATACTGGCTGTCAGCAAAATGAAGCATGCCAAAATTAATTGAAGATGGAATGTACAGGATTTCAAAATCTATTATGTGGCATATCATGAGGTATGTTCCCGGTAGACTATCAGCTTGAATTTTCTCATATAAAATGAAAGGAAAAGAAGGTTTCATATCAGGACTTCATAAATCATTTTTGAAGAGCTCTAATTTCATAAATTTAGAAGTGACCCTAAAAGCTACCTGATTATTTCTTTAAAAATACTTGTGATTATTCAGAGTGATCGTGCTGTCCCCATTTAGCCTAAAGATATGAGAAAGCAGGTCCCATAGGGTTTTGCTCTAGAAGGAAGAGCAAAGCTGTGTCTCCAACCAGTCTATTCCTGTGCAGTGTTGATAATGTCAACATCATTTCTGGAAAGAAGTCATGATACATGAAGACTTTACATCCTAAAGTTTAGAAAGATAAGGGTATAGACTTTAGGAGAGAATGCTTAAAATTAAAGATCTGAAGCTTAAATTAACATTTAAACATCCTTAAATTTCCCATTTAACCTCGATTTAAAATTCACCTCCAAATAGTAGTATATAACACAACTCTGTGCTCATAAATATTCCGTTTTTGGAAATACCTTGATCTCAGAGCAGAGAAAATACATAAAGCATCCCAGGGTTGACTCTCCTCAAGAGAGATCAGATCTTTTCCCTTTTCCTTTGTTTTATAATTTTCCCTCTAGCATCACTTTGTGATTAAGAAAAGCTAAACTTAATTTAGATAAAGCAGAGGCAAAACACAAACGTGTTCCAAACCACACCTCTATTGACTCTATCCATTTAGTTAGTAATATCTTAGTGCCAGAGCCTATAACATGGAATTATAAAGAAAAGCACTGTTAGAGGGATTTTGCATCGTAGCTCCAAACAAAACCATAAAATGCACTAGCAAAGCCATTTGTCCACTGAATCCAACTCTTCTCAAAAGTGAGGAGAGTTCTTCCTTGAGAAGACATAGATCCATCATCTCTAGATATAAACACTGATGATAATACTTGAGGATAGTAATAGAGCTGATAATATATTTTAAATGCTTTATTAATAAGAGAGTTTGAGCTGGATAAAAGTGGAGAAGTTACAAGAACTTGAAATAGGCAGGAGTTTGACCTTGACTGTACACTAGCCATGTTAATGCTTAGATTGGTAAATTCAGAAAGCTATCTTCAACACCATCCTACTCACCCAACCAGTTCCACTCACTAGATAGATAGATAGATAGATAGATAGATAGATAGATAGATAGATAGATAGATACATAGATAGATAGATAGATAGATAGATAGATAGATAGATAGATAGATAAATACATAGATACATAGATATATAGATACATAGATACATAGATACATAGATACATAAATATATAGATACATAGATACATAGAAACTGTTGAATACACATTTATGAGTTGGGTCTATGTTTCAAGAAGGAACCAGAATCAAGTCAGCTAGTAACTAAGTAGGACAGCACTTGGCTCACCCATATAAGAAATTAGTGCTTTCCTATATCACTAAGTAAATGGCACTGAAAAAGGCATTTATCAACATAACAATGAACACCTAGCAGAAAAATGTGAATTCGGGGATCAGAAAATTCGAAGTTTAATTTGCTAAACTTAAAGCTGTCACTGGATATAGAAAAAGAAATTAACTTAAATTACTTTAAAGATCTACTGTCAAGTTAAACCTACACACACTTTTGAATAATTTAACCAGATTGTCTAAAGACCTTGGACTACAGTTCTCATTTTAAATGCAGGCAAAATATTATTTAAATATATGCTATTGGAAAAGTTTATTTTACCAAAGGACATTTGTAGATCAGAACACTCAGTACTAGAAGTGGTTCAGAGAGTGCTAGCCAGCACTGTACACAGTCTTTCATAGACTGCATAGAAAAGCAAAACAGAGAAATATCTTGATGGGCCACAGCTCCTACTTATTTAGAAATGAAATGGTATCATGAGCTGACTACAAATCATTGGCTAAACCCCAGATGCTTGTGAAAGGCTGAAACTTGGCTGTTAAACTCTTAGGTTACCCATTTGCAGTTGGTTTGCATGCACTGTGAGGTATAGATCCCTGTGTAAGAACTCAAGAGCTGTGAGACTATCTCAGTGGGTAAAGCACTTACCACATAAGCAGGAAGACCTAAGTTTGTGTACTCAAAATGAATGCATGGAAGGTGGGGTCAATTCTCTGTAGTCCCAGTGTTACTCTGGCAGCACAGGAGGTGGAGATGGTAGAATACCCAGAAAGTACTAGACCAGCTAACTTAACATGCATAGTGGTAAACAACAAAAGATTCTGTCTCAGACAACAAGGAAGGCAAGAACTGATGCTGAAGGTTAACCTCTGACATCCACACTCCTACTATGGTGTACACATGCCCTTATACATAAACATGCACATGGATACATGCATATCATACATACACAGGCAAACTTTTTTTTATATTTCAATGGAGGACAAAATCAGAGGAGGTTACAACTTGCTACTGTTTCACTAAATTGCAAAATTTAACTTCTGTTATATATACATTTGTATGTGAATACACATATGTATATATGAATATATATGTACATATGTCTATACAGATACCTATAACTAGATATAGACATTTTTCTCATGAGTATATGGTAAAAAATATATAACTATAGCTACAACTGGGCATGGTGACACATGCCAGTAGACCTAGACTTAGGAGGTAGAGGCAGCAAGAGCACTTACTGCAAGCTCAAGACTAGCCTGGTCTACCTAGCAAGGGTCCAGCCAGCCAGTCTGATTTTGTCTCTACAACTACATCAATAACAATAAAGGGGTACTGGCTCTGAAGTTACATTTTCATATCAAATAAGTCAGTTTTGTGACTCTCATATCTCTGGTCAGTGTTTCTCTATTCATTGGTTTGTAAGGCAAAGGTTAGTTCTGATTTCTTCAACATTTCACATGTTACCAACCACTCAAATTGAACTCTGTATTCATCTCTTCTAATGAGACGAAGATAACAAACAGCAATAAATGTTAAGAGGAATTAGATACATCTAAACAAGAGAAAAGAAGCAAAGGAAAATTATTCAAATATCTCCTAAAGTCAGGCAGGTGACTGATTATGAATAGGGAAAGTGGAGAAAGGGAAATGTCTATTTTCCCTATCCTTGTTGGGTACAAAAATAATCAAAATTTTCTGAAGAACAATGGCCATGCTCAATAGCAGCAGATCAGGTGTCTGATCTATTGTGGTTTGCTTAGTGAATCTCTGGGCTTAGAAGTGTTTGCTTGTGGTTTACGAGCTTGGAAGCCTCAATGTAAATGAACATAGGAATTGTTCAGGAAGAAGACAAGCAGGAAACCAGAATGCCACCTCCGATTTGGTTGTTGCCTTGGATGAACAAAATGTTCTCAGACACCTGGCCAACATTCCCCCTCATGCTAAATGTTTTAATGAAGAAAAATAAGTATGTCTTTCTCAGAGCTCTAAGAAAACACCAAAACAAAAAATCCTCTTAATGCCATATTTAGAGAGTGAAATGAGAAAGAAAAGGAAAGCAAGTGAGCCAAAATAATCATTACAAACCTCAGAGTTGAAGTCAGCTCTACTTTATTCTCTCATCACTCACCCCAGAATGGCTTTAGAGGATCGTCTCCAAGAATGCCTCCAAGAAAGGAGGAAAAATCATAGCTTCTCCAAGTTAGAAGCAGTGTAATTGAATATTTCTAAAACTCAGTCAGCTGTAGTGTTGTGGAAATCATGATACATGGAAATTTTAAAGTCATGCAGAGATTTTTGCACAGAGAGTTGGAAAAGGTGTGAGGGGTAGAGGCGGGGCATCTCTTTCGCCTGCCTGTTTCTCCTCTCCTTCAGTTTTCATTAAGGTGTACTCAATTCCAGAGACCCTTTGAATTCACAGTCCTCATAGCAGGTGGGGAGAGGTACACCCCAAACTGGAAATTCACCTTTTTTTTTTTTTCAGTCTTTCAAAACTCATCTTCAAAATGCAATGGAAAGGTACAGAATGTGGCAGTGGGTAATCACGGTAGGCACTAAGACCGGGCTGCCTGGAATATGTCATCGCTTTCATCTTTTGCTAGCTGTTAAATGTTACGCTTTTCTGTCCTTGTCTCTGTTATAGAGACAATCATAGTAACCTCCCTTAAAGGGGATTTAAAAGTTTAAAGTCATTAATAGATATACAGCACTTTTCCAATGTCTAGCCTTAGAGTAGCAGAATAACTATCATTTTTCATGTTCTCATTCCTGCTCTGTGATGTCATACCTGAGCCCTAAACTGAAAGAATTCTCACAGCACCTTCCGGCACCTGCTTTCAAAAGCAAACTGCTATATATGGCCTCTCAGAAACAATGCTTCGGGCAGTGCATTATAATGTCTATCTGTACATCTTCCCAAGTTCTCATCTCCTCAAAACAGAGAGGCAGTCTTGCTGTGTTAAAGTGTATCGTAGAGATTGGAACATATTTCTGTCTGATGAGGAAATAAAAATATTCATGTGAATTGATTCTCAGACCATGTTGTTATTACAATTAGGTTTTAAATTTATTGAAATGAATATGATATTTTTGAGCTTCGGGTCACTTTTGTTATAGGGAAGTGTACACTAGTGTGGTACTCTCGCTTGCTTTATTTCTTTTTCCTCTGACTCTCTCTGAATGTAGCATTACTGCATGCTTTTCACTAATCTAATGCCATTTCTACAGTAGACACTGTTTTCTGAAGGACATGGTATCCCTGAGTCCTTATCTACCAAACACAACTTTGCTCTGTCTGGTACATGTTCAATAAGGAAGCAGATGATGACCTCATTTGTCCTGTTGTCATGGAAGTTTCTTTATACTTGAAACAAAGAACAAATATAATTCCAGGTGGCATTTTTACTGATGTCATGGATTTTGTCAATTTATTTTGAAGAAACGTATTTACACAATAATACAATATTTACCATTTGAAAAAACCTAAGAATAAGTCTTAGCATAACCATATCATCAACAGTGAGCCCTTCTAAGAACTGTTTAAGAGTGAGGGATAAATCTTCCTTTCTGATATTAAATCCCCAACTTTAATCTAAAAGGTAACTTATAATTACATTAAGTGAAAAGCTAATCAGAAAAATTGAGAAAAACCTGTCCTGGAGGGACAGGTGTAGACTAGGCAATGTTTGCCCTATTTTTGTTCAGGCTTACATTTTGTATGTTTAGAAACAACTCATTCAAATGATACCCAAGCAGTGCTTCTCCAGGGTGTTTTCTTAGTCTCTACTGCCTGTAATGTGATCATGTGTATTAATAAGCTGAGATTGTCATGGTCAAAAGACTAAAACTTGATCATAGGATGTTAATTGGAGGATGTGAATCACTTACCTGGGGTGAGGAAGAAGTGAAGAAAATTAGCAGGGATTAAAGATGTGATTTAGTGATGAAGTCTTTGCCTAGCATATGAGAGGCCCTGGTTTAGATCCAAAAAAAATGAAGGTTATGGAAGGGAGGAAAAACAGGAAAAAGAAAGAGAAAAAGAAAGAAATTTAGAAAACAAGAAAAGGAGGGAGGAAGGGAAGGAAAGGAGGAAAGATATAAGGAAGGACAATACTTGTTTTACGTTATAGATAGAGGAGATAAGACATATGAATACAAGTACACACAGGAATGTTTATATTTCTTTGTGTGTGCCAACGTAATAAAAACCAGAGATACAAGGGCAAACTAAGATTATATATGGGCATTATGAGTCTTGCTGAGCTCTTTTACTACAATGTGCCTTGGCTCAAATTGCTTAAGTAAAATTCTTTCTGTATGTATACATACAGGTGAAGCATTATCTTCCTTTCTCTCCTTAGCTGAATGGAGACTTAGCTAATGTAACTGGAAATAAAAATAAGGGGAATTTTGAGTACTTTGCTTTCAGTGTTATTTAGAAGATAGCTCTCTTTGATAAGCTTCAAAATCTAGAGGCATCAGTGGCTTCCAATATTATAGCCAAAGAAACAAATAGGTATTTCCAAAGATTTTTGGTGTTTCGAGACAGGGTTTCTCTGTGTAGCCCTAGCTGTCCTGGAACTCACTCTGTAGACCAGGCTGGCCTTGAACTCAGAAATCCACCTGCCTGTGCCTCCCAAGTGCTGGGATTAAAGGCGTGTGCCACCACTGGGTTTTCCAAAGATTTTTAAATCTCTGCTTACTTGATAAGTTTGTCATTCATTCTCAAAGATATATAAAAATTGCTTAATATTTAGGTCTAAAAGCAGACTAGAAACATATTTGAATTTAATCACATCATTTATGGTCAATATCCACTTGACTCATGCTACTTTGGATGGAAGGTCTTAGTTTTACAAATATAGTTTTTACATGAAAATTATTGGATCAGGGACGTAGATTCAGCTACTATGTTTATCCTGCATTAATAAAAAGGAAGTTTCCTTTTTATGCATGATACAGAAACAAGTATTTGATAAATTAAATTCACTCAACAGTAATCTTGACTAGTTTGCTCTTACTTTCTTTTATATCTTTCTCTATGGCAGATGTAATAAAAGAGAAATACTCAAAACATGAAGCAGCCAGTCTGAAAACTACAGACTAAATCTGTGTGGAGATCTTGTTTTTGAAGTCTTATGCCCCCAAGGCAGCAGTAGAGAACAGTGGAGGCTGAAAGGCAGTGGACCTTGGCTTAAGTTCCAGTACATACAGCTTATATATTGGATAACTTAGAACTCCCTGGAGCACTACTTCCTTCTCATATAAAATGAAGCTCTTGAGGAAGATGATGTGTAAGGTCACTTTTAAGCTTCATGAATATATGGATTAAAAGTTAGAACGAAAAAGCCCAAGGAAAACACAATTACAATTGCAATTCCCAACCCTAATGATGATTCCTGATGTGTTTATCAGCCATTATTTGCATGGCAGAGTCTATAGGAACCTCTGACTTTGGGGAACACCAAAAATAAAAACAAAGGAAATTGGGTAGCTCTCGGGAATTACATCATAGGATGACGTAGTCAAGAATCAAGGAATGCAAAATCACCAAAAGAGAGCATGTGTCACTCATACCAGCAGGGTGACTAGGTACCCTTCTGAATATTTTGATATATGCAAAGCAAGGATATAGTGAAAAGGTCATGGGATGCCCAGACCTTGAACAACAGACAAATGGGAGTTACTATACAAACGGAGGCAAAGTTCAGTGAGATAAAGTCTGTGAACTATTCCAAGTCAGGGAACAATTGTGAGATAAATATATCGAGTGGCCTTACCTAGGCTATTCATCTGGCTCTCCATCTTCTGACTTCCTACTACCATGATCACATACTAGGGCTTCTTGTATGCCCAACAACTGAGACTAAGTACAATGAGGATATGTACTTTTGAGCTTGTGATCTTCTTATCACAGTGATTTCCTGTGGAAAATTAAAATATACTTCTGCTTACAAATTGGCTTCCCATAAGCTTAACATGGAAGGTTATCCCAGTGTGGACATTTCAGTCTACAAAGGTCTTATTGTTAAATAATTAATAGGTAACCCAATCTTCATGCTGTTTAAGTTAGTATGAGTTCAGACTTGGGATAAAATGTCACAGAAACCTTCAAAGAGGAGGGCTAGACTTTGTAATGAGGTCATTAAATTAGTACTTTAAGTGAGTGAGTTCTTATGTTAATTCAGCTGTATTTTCTTCCTAAAGCACTCTGTTCCATACTGTTTCTAAATGTAGAAAGAAAATCAATGAATAAAATATAAATAGTCTTGCTTTGTAGATTAAGATCTATTAATTTGCACATACAAGGATGCCTAGATATGAAGGCACAATGGCTATCTTTCAGCTTATACTAACCCACTCTGAGGAAGCACATTAAGCAGTGAAGAGACCTAGATAATAGATATTTAACTGTGCGTGGGGTGGGGGTTGTCTTTCAGTCCCAACAGATTCAGGGGGAAAAAAGGACTTGATTTGGCTCATTGTTCATTGTCTGATCCCCAGCATACTGCCTGGTTTGTAGAGAATTCCATTAATACCTGTCGACTGAGGCTCACTTACACCTGCTTCCAGTTCAAGTACTCCATATAGCTACATCATTGTAGCTACAACACACACAAAAAAAACATTTTATAAAGCTTACCACAGGCATTTCACTTTCAGTACCTTAGTTCTCTAATCTTGAATCTCTAAAATTCTACATACTATCTTTTTCTCATTCATGTTTTTTTTTCCCTTGCTTTAGTTTTAAAGATAATCTTCTACTTATATTCTGTATCATCACCTCTGGACTTATTTTATTATTTGTCATTACACCTTAAATCTCTCCATTTCCACCAGTCTTTCTCCTATGGCTGAGAGAGGCTCAAATATCTTTCACACTCACAAAATAATTCATTATAAGTAGCTAATATCTCAGTCCATCTCTCATGTCGACTAACTCCAGTCTCTGAAGCACAGCTTTTCCTCACGGGAATTCTTAGCCTTATTTGATCCCCATTGGATTTATGGGATTGCCTGTGAAAGACACTGAAGAGCTCTTCAATTCCCTCTGCAGTCAGACCCATACTTCAGTGACTTCCTGGAAATATAAGGATCTTAGGAAAGGAAGTCAAAGCTTCATGCATGGAGTGTATAGAATTGATACTATGATTTCTCTGTCTCTCTTTTTTTTTTTCAAAATATACTTTTTGGGAATACGAAGGTTACTTGAAGATTACTCAGTGGTAAAGGGCTGGCCTCATATATACAAAACCCTGGTTTCAGTCCCTGATATTGATAGATAGACAGACAGACAGACAGATAGAATGACAGATAGATAGATAGATAGATAGATAGATAGATAGATAGATAGATAGATAGGGTCTATTTTTAACAAACAATAGCATAATTTGCATTTGATTACATTCAACATTATATATATTCCACAGAATACAATCAAATAGATTAATTTTATTGAATGAATTTTCTTCAGAACTATGTTTTTATTTATCTATTGGATTTTCACATCAGTTTTTGTGGTTCCTGTCTCTTCAGTATTCTTTATAATATAACATTTCATGTAAATTACTAGTATTTATAATGATATATCTATAGATAGATGATATATCATCTTAAATTATAATTTATAATTATATTGATGCTTAGTGCTATAATCCATTATTTGTGAAAATTATCATGTGTATTAATGCATATATTATTATCTATAAAACATATTGTTCAATTTTTAGTTTTAAAGTCATAATTTTAAAAAATTAAGATGAAAATACAGTATTTTATAGATAGCTAAAGTTTGTTTCCACTGTTTTAGTTGAAGGCATTTAACACATAAATCCTATTTAGGGGTGCATTTGTATTACTGGGTAGCCTCATTCTTCTGTCATCTTTCAGGATAACTCTTCTTCTGAGCACATATTTATTTAAGCCTTTTGTTCCTGAAGTTATATACCAATGACAGTGAGGTGGTATGTATCTATATTATTTTGTTGATCTTAATTTCTTCCTGATAGTCTGAGATTTTATTTCTCTATTATTTTCAAGTTGAAATACATCCTTTGCTATCTGAAATGCAACATGCCATCAGTTTCTCTTTATTTTTGAAGTATATTTTCAACAAATACATACGCCAAAGAAAAAGTTCTGAAAATTCTTTTCCTCCTCTCAGTTTAAAATATCATCCCCTTGCTTGTTGCCAGTCTCTTCAGGGGTTTGTAGTGAGAACCTCCTGTCTTGACTTTTTATAGAATGGGTCTTCATATTTAGCTGCTTGGACGTGTACTTTGTATTCTTCCCAAGATCTGGAGTGATGTCAGCCTTTGTTTCTGCACATGTTTTAATCTGATTCAATCTCTCTTTTTGAGATGGTGATTATGCAGACACTAGACCTTTGATTATCATTTTTTCTGTTTAATTCTTTCTGTTCTTCAGATTCATTCATTTCACCCCTCTTCCTTCACGTTCACCGACTCATCCCTCTGGCAATTTCATAATGCTGTCCTGAGAGTCCACTGAGTTATTTTTCGAGATTTTACATGTTTAGTTCCACATTCCCTTCATTGCATTCTTTCTCTGTAATCCCTGCTTCTCTATAGCACTTTTTAGTTCCTATAATATAACTAAATAACTTATTATTTAGTTCCTATAATAAAATATATATAGTTTATATAATATAAAATATAATATAAAATACTAAATATAATATATATTATAGTTCCTATAATATAAAAGGAATGACAAGGTCTACCTTTAAATTCTGTTTAAATGCTTTGATGCCTGGGCTACCACAGGGTTAGTTTTGATTAATTGCTACAGACTTGGTCCGTAAGGCATCATACACAATCTTTCTGTAAAGAGCGTTCCCTTCCTTTCCTCTTGCACATTATTATTTAACTGCATCCAAAATGCAAATCAAGGACTCTTGTTCAGCAGTGTCTGTGATCTCATTTGAATCATTAATCTTATTCTGTTTCGTTGAGTCTTCCTTGTCTATGTGGGGTTCTAGAGACAGCCAGGAATTCAAGTAGATTAATAACAGAATTTGGAATTCTTTTCTGGCTGAATCTTGTTTGTATTTCTCCCCACCTCTCTGTACCTGCTTTCTCTGAACTCCTGTGCTCTTGTTCTTCTCAAGAGTAATTCTGGGCTGTTATGAGACTTTATGGACACGTGAAGTCTGTCACTGTCCGCTCCTCCCCCCGTCTGCTTGCCTTTGCTCAGCACCCAGTTCCTTCAGGCTGTTTTCATTTAACATCTTTGTTCTTTGTGGGTGGATTGTTTTGGCACTAGTTTACTTGGTTTAAAAAAAAAAAAAAACAGCTAAAGTTTGTTTCCACTATTTTAGTCGAAGGCATTTAATATATAAATCCCATTTGGGGTGCATTTATATTACTGGGTAACCTCATTCTGCTGTTGTCTTTCAGGATAACTCTCCTCTTCTGAGCATATATTTATTTAAGGCTTTTGTTCCTGATGTTATATACCATAGACAGTGGTTTGTATTCTGTAGGATTATACATCCTGATATGCAAAGGTATCATACCATTTACTAAAGATTATGTAAATGAATGGCTCTGGTTGTGATTTATTCTTTCTTAGAAGTGTTCAAAACCTATCTACTTCTTTTTTTTTAATTAAAATATAATGACATTGAGATTCTACCCTACCCCCATCCCTTTCCTCCCTCCAACCTTTTCCATAGGTTCTTTAACCTTCTCCCTCTCAAATTCATGACCCCTTTTTCATTGTCAGTTATATATATTTGCATTAATATACACATACAACTTGCTGGGTCCATTTGGTGTTGCTTGTATTATACGATTTCAGAGCTAAACTCTTGGTATTAGATAACTAGTTAAGGGGCTAATATATGGGAAAGACTAACTCTCCCACTCTCAGCGCTCCTCAGCCACCCGTAGTTCTTTGTCTAGGGTTGAGGCTCCATAAGATTTTCCCCTTCCACATTAACATGTTTATTGCTGTTGTCGTTATTGTGGTATCGTGGGTGAGGCTTCCCAGTCACACAACCTCACACTGATTTTTGGTATTCTGGTTCTTGCCATCTTTCTATCCATCTTTAGTAATGTTCTCTGTGACTTAGGTATGAGAGTTGTGACGTAGATGCATCCACTAAGCCTGGGCACCCCATGGTCAGTAGTTGTCTGAAATTTGACCTGCTAAATTTTTCTATAGTGTGCTCCACTTCCATTCATAAAAGAATCTTTATTATCATGGGGCCTATGAAGACACAGAGTCAGAGTTTCATTTGAAGGCATGTCACTGGACCAGTTTAAAGCCTTAAGCAAGATATTTCTCTATATAATGATATTTCTCTATATCATTATAGTTGAATAATATATTAATAACATTCATATATATCTAAAAGAAAACAATATATTATAGTTAAAGTAGCTTTCTTAATACTTAATTGCTACCTTTAAAGTTTTTAAAAATTTTAAAAAGAAAAAAACTTATCACTCCTTGATTAAAGACCTTACCTGACCTGGTTTCAAATTAACTTCCCATATGTTCTATTTTGCTTACCTATCAGTGTCATTTGAAAGACATTGAATCCTTACCAACAGGTCTCATCAACTAGAACAAAGATACTGTCTATGATATTGCTTACTGCTTCATGATTTACTACATATCCTTTCAAAACTAGTTAAGCATCTTATCCACATTGTCTATTCTTTTCATGAACTTCTTTCCAGTATATATGTGTGTATGTGAGTGTATGTGTGTTGACATAAAGAATTAATTCCATATCAATGCATTTAATATAAGAAGTTATCTTTAAAAAGAAAAAGGCAGCATATCTAAGACTACACAGTATTTATAATGTTTCCTAAAAATTCCTGGGAATGTTTGTATGTTAATCACTACTTCGCAGGAAGAGAATGTCACAGTATGATTAGAACAAGAACTTCAATTTATTTTCATTTGGTTCACTACTTAAGAATCAGCAATATATCTTAACTCAATGGAAACACACATACACACACACACACACACACACACACACACACACTGGCACACACATATACTCCTACTTGTGCATGCACACACAATTGTCACAGCATAGTTAGAACATGAACTTCAAATCATTTTTTGGTCATTCATTACATGAAAAACCAGCAGTACATGTTAATTTAGAGGAAACACGCATGCACGTACACACTCCCGCATACATGTGTGTGCATACACATTTCCTTAAGTTGGCAAAGTTCCATGGCATCTGCCACATTCACATTTGTCTCCATTCCTGTTAAAGTAGAAAAGGAAGTATTATGACAAATAGAGGATTTTTTCCCATATGGTTTGTTGCCTGTGGGATTATATAAGGTTAGGAATATAAAAGTGTTTTTTTTTTTTTTAGCTAATTCTGAGAAATGACTTTCTTACATATTTTTAAAAGAGGTATCACATTCCTAAACTTCAAATATCTATGTCAAAACACCATGGGTTATTAAAACATTTAATCTTGACAGATGGTCTCAAATGAATCTAAACAATGATATTAAAACATTCAATTTTTTGACCTTGTAATTCCACTTCACTTGAGAGGGGGGAAAATGCAAAATTACCAACAGAAGTGCTTGCATACAAACTAAAGTGCTACATTTATATCAAATCTTGTCATTTTTACCCAGACCTGTTCTCTCCAAGCTCGTCGTCTCTGGTGATGGGAAGAGGGGTGCTTAGTGACAAATGGCTTTGCCAGCAAAGTCTGCATCACTATGCCTTCCATAGTGTATACTTTATGCACTTCGAGTATACAAAATAACCTGTAGGGTAAAGACAAGTCCCATTTCTTTTCAGATCATTCATTTTGCTTGTAGAATCTCACATCAGTGTGGGAGCTTTAAGAGCACTTGGCCATGATGTTGAACCTTATTTTAAACTATACTTCTTGCATGTACTTGCAGGAAAGCCTCATGTGTAGCATCATGAGTCCAGAGTTCCTTAGTGCCTTGTCACAAGGAGTAAATAAAACACCTCCTGGTACCTAGTGAGAACTTAAATAATGTGAACTACCAAACATTTTAAAGCTGCTTGATCCATGATGAAAATTAGCAGATATCAGAGTCCATTTCCTCGAATATGACTGACATGGGGCAAAATACACACCAAGAAACCTAAGTGATCCTTGAAGTTTTCTGGTTTTTCTCAGATTCAGGAAACATGCTTTTTAAAATATAAATATAACATCGAATTTCTACCAAATGAGCTTCTTCAAATCATTCAGCCAAGGCACATAAAATATAATGTAATGTCTCCAAAAGTTGAAATTATTTTTATCTTGAGTTTGACTTGGCAAATCTCATTCCTGACAGTAACAGAAGCTTATTCTGTAGCATTGTTCAGGTGAAAGATTATCTAGCACATTTTATAAGTAAACAACCCTGAACATAAGTTCTGTGAGCACAGCTGCTCAGTGGGAGGTTGGCTTTATGCTCTAAGCTCAGTGTGTTCTTTTGTCCTCCATATATTAAATCATAACTTTAATAGCTATTTATTTGGCCACAGAGGCTAAACAATCCAGCTTGGGACCCTGATAACTCTATTTATAATTTGCACACAACTTAACTTTAGCTATTAATGTAACACTAATACCTTTCATAAGCTAATAAAGGATTTAAAGATGCTACTGTCTGTTGGTCTGCCTCATTGAAACACTATGCCTTTTAGCAGTTGTGTATGGTCAAGTTAAATTTATTAGTCCCTAATAAAATAATGAGCTCAGAAGCTTGGCAGGATACTTGTGAAATAAAAATAAACGAGCTCAGCCTACTGAGGCTGGAAAGATATTCTCTTCACTGTTGCTGCAGAAAAGTTGCAGCAGTTAGCCAGAGGGAACAAAAACAAGATTATAAGCTATCTTCACAGAGGGAGTGAACTTCGAAACCTTGACACAATAAATAGACAATACTTATGGCTGCTATTTAAAGTAAAACCCTGCTTTATTTTCTCTCCCTTCCTACAAATCTTGTTTGTGAGTTCTCCTTAAAACAGTGTTTCTCAGCATTGGCTGCCCATGGGAATCACCAAGGGAATGTTAAGGAGACAGTAAGACACAAATCTCATTCCCAGAGACTCATTTAATTGGTATGGAGAGCCAATGGACAGTCAAAGATTTGCAAAGCTACCCAGGAGATTAGAAAGTGCACCTAAGGCTAAAAAGCTGCTGCACTTTTGTAATACCCTGATAGAATTCTAGTTTAGGATTAAACTAATGTTTGTAAAATATATGCTACATTCCAGAAATCAACCTTGAGGTTAAGCAACTCATACCGAACGGAGCCTGTTGGATTTTATAATTAAATCAGTTTGGAAGATACATAAAACATTGTTTGTTTGAAAATCTTAAACCATGTAATTAATGGCTCACTTCTCTTCTACTCAAATCAATGTTTGTCTTGGGCGTGGCTCCATTCTAAGTCTACATACCCCCTGAGAGTCTGAAGTGAAGGCAGCAACTCTAGACTTGACTGTTCTTAAATGAACATCCCAAAAAAAGAGCAAGGATTTTTTTTTTTTCTAAACTCTGGTAAGAGATCGTTGAGAGTTTCATCTGGGTCAGAGGATGTTATACCTACAGAGAAGGGGAACACTTAAAAGATAGAACAGGACGACCTCTAGGCATAGAGGCCTGATGGCTCACTAGAAGACTCAAATCACTTTCATAGAGTACATTTTTAAACTTGAAAAAAATAAATGTAAGTAGAAAAAAAGAGACATGAAAAGACATGTGGTTCCTTATATCTTGATGTTGTAGTACTGAGGACAATTAGCTGCAGAAAATTAGAGACCACAGTAAAGATAACAGTATCTTGCAACTCTATAGACTCCAAAGATAGGAATTTGGCTCAAGCAATGTTGAAAAATAGCTTGGCCCATACATTAGAAAGTCCAATTGACTTAAGAATATAAACATCTTATATTAAAAACTACTTATACTAAGTAAACCTGAAAAGGATCAGTAGACATGATTGGTGAAGCTGAAAGGAAGAGAAAATGAGGAGGGAGAGCATTTTCTGTGAATGAAGATGGCTATGAGGTCAGTAAGGTTAGCAGCATATGTCTCTTTCATCTGGTTCTTTACTGTAAGATATAGCAGTTTCTGAGGTGGTTTCAGACCTTAAAAACCTAAAGACTACATCAATTTTGAAGTTAGAAATTAAGCTGTTGTAATAATGCTTAAATATTGGTTTTAACCTATTTTGGATGGCAAGATGGCTTAAGAGAAAATACAGTTTTGCAAAAGTGCATATAGGAGTACTTTAAAACGTCTCCCAGAATATGATTAATTTTCAGTTTCTTCCTCAAAAGGGGGAAAAACATTTAAACAGGACTTCTTAATTTTAGCAACTTGTTGTCCAGATGTTTGGTTCTATTTGTGACATGCGTCTGTTTGTCTTGACTCAGCACATGTACCTGTTAAAATTAGATGTGTGGGTCTAAATCATCACTTGAGCAAGTAGTTATAAGTTATATACATATATAAATAAAATGAATCATTGTGTTTTCTCACTGGTTCTCTTAAATAGTTCCTTTATGCTGCACCCGCTCTCCTAATCTCCATCTCTATCTTTCTTTAACTTAGCTTTTAAAATATTTATCAGGCTTTGTATTAACAAGACCAAGCCCCTAAGATGTAACACTATCATATCAAAAACACCAAGTAGGAAGCATGTATCCCTTCTTGGACTGGGCTCCTCATTTCTGATCTGCATTTGGCCTCACTGTCCTCAGGACATGGCTGCTGCTTTCATATTCACCTTAGCACCAAATACAATCATCCAAGAGTCTAAAAGTGAGTCACAAAGTATAAGAGAACAGAATTTATATCTTTTCCTAGAACATATTTACTTTTTAAATATCTAATTTTTGAACTACAAAGATGGCGAATGTTTGGAAGCTTGTCTACTTGTCAGTGTCTAAAATAAAATGTCACTCACTGCCACCATAGAGGAAGCAGCCATCTGGGTAGTTACCCCTCTTCATCCCATCAGTAATGCTGCAACCAATGATGGGAAGTGCTAGATGTTGCAATTTAAGAATGGACAAAGAAAAAGAGTCCTTTGTCTTATTATATTTGAGAAGAAGCAATTGTTCAAATATTAGGCAGGAGTATGCTTGAAAATAGTGGTTATATACAAGCCTGGGGTTCATCAAAATCAGTTCAAATCCTTGAAGAGCTAATCTCACTTCATTTCACTTTTATATAGTTTGAATTTATTTTGAAAGGAGGAAAGAAATAATATCTATGAATATTAACTTCATGAAGATAATTTATAGTTTTTGTCTCAGAAAATGCAAGATATTATTCATAGTCAAAAGGAAAGAAAATAAATTAATGAACACAACTAAGGTTAAAGAAATCATCAGATGCTGTACTCAGCAGGTTTACAGTCTACAACATATATTATCTTGCCTGTAACACATTCTCTCTCTCTCTCTCTCTCTCTCTCTCTCTCTCTCTCTCTCTCTCTCCCCTCCCTCCCTCCCTCTCTCCCTCTCTCCCTCCTTCTCTCTCTCTCTCTCTCTCCCTGTCCCTGTCTCTGTCTCTGTCTCTCTCTGTCTCTGTCTCTCTATCTCTGTCTGTATATATGTCTTCTCTTTTCTTCTCTCCATATATATGATATTTAAGATTATATTTATATTATTATAATTTGCATTGCTATCTTAAGGTTAAATAAATCTCTTTATGTATACCAAACTCTAAATCAGTGATAATTGCCAGAATCTGAAACTAGTAAAAAATATTGGGAATATAATAATGTAATAGATGTTAAAAGCAATGAAAAGACCTAGATTCTCAAGCCCTGTTAAAAATGCTTTTTCCTCAATCTATGGGCCTCTGGAGATCAGCTTTGAATAGACAAACTCCAAGGTATGAAGTTAATAGATCAAAGAGATGTCATATAATCTTATCAAGGGGCATGTTTTGGAATACTCCAAGTAATGAAGTGATCTATTGATCACAGGGCTGTGATATAATCTTATCAAGGGGCATGTCTGGGTATTCTAGAGCAGTTTTCATCAATTTTGTACAAAGCAGATCCATGAACCAAAGAAGCAACATTTACATGCCAAGTGTGTAAATCTGTCTACTTAACAGGCATTTAAAGTTGCATTAAACATCCAGCAAATCTATTCTGTGATTTGACTCATGTTCCACTGAACACTTCTCATAGACAAACAATAGTCTAATGGGGAATTCACAGATGTCAAAACTTCCAATAGACCTTCTCACTCCATGAACTTCAGTTCTTACAGAACAATACTGATGATGTCCCAAAAATACAGACAGCTGGCTTCTGTCCTTATTTCAATTTAATAGGTATTCTCTAGTGACCAAGCATGTAGATAGTTCTACATCCTGAAGTATCCATCCAAAGAGCTCAGTGGAAGCTGAAATACAGATGCTTTGCTCACTGAGTCCTTCAACTTCATTCAAAGCAAACCAAACCCTTTTCAGAAGGTTGTGCATGCATTCTCTGCTATGTTATATGAGAATCTTTGAGTTATACTGCAAAACCATAACTAGAAAATCAAGTAATGGGATTTAATTATAAGGAAAATGTTTCAAAGATAGAACAAGTAGTAATAAAGCTAACCCACACATATATGCAATTCACATATATGTATATTCCTAACTACATATGTGCAAACTATTCAGTTTGTATAATGTTACTTAAGTGTGTTTCTAGGTCCGACCATTTGGTTTTGAGCAACCAAGAACCCAGAAATTTGAAGAAGAGCAAGGAGGGGTTACAGTGAGAAAAAGGAATTGGAAAATTATATAATTATATGGTAATCCCAAAAAATTAAAGAAATAATTTTAAAGGGTATAAGATGTTTTACTTAACAAACAGTAACCAGTTCTCTTAACTCTCTGTCAGCCATCCTCCCAGTTTCCAACACAGCGCCTTCAACTGTTCCTCACAACCGTTCCTTCCTCAGTTCCTCAACAGTGTGCTTAAACAGTCCCTTCTCCCAGTTTTCTCAATACTAGCAGTTCCTCACTATAACAACTGTTCTAGCCTATCTGCTCAGCTCAGCTTCTCCTGGTTCAACTGTCTCCTAACAATATCTTGTATACCAATTGCCTTCTCTTCTCAATACTTGCCCAATACTTTCTCAGCCTCAATGGTTTTCTTTCATATCCTATCCTGTTCCCAGAAATCCAATAGGCATCCAACACCTAAGGTCATAGTGTCAAGCAGGTCTAACAGCTAAGAATTCATAAAGGGCCAGTTGACTAGCAACTGAGGATCCTTTAAAGTACTAGGTACACAAGATAAATCATAACTACATTTTCCTCCATTTCTTTTTTGGAGACTAATAATTCAGTTTTGAAGCTGCCTTGGGCATTCCCTGTATCCATGGTACTGGTATACTTTTGCTTCTCCACTATTTCTGATGTCTTTTTCAGGGTTCTCGGGTATCTAATGGGATCTTTCTCTTCATCTCTCGGGAACCATGTCCACAACTGCAAGAAGAGCCTAACAGCAATGCTTCTCTTTGCTATAACTTGGATACAGCTTCCTGAACTTTTTATACTCCTGGACTATTTTATCTTCTATTACCTTGTCTTTTGGAATTTCTCACTGAAGTCTCTTAATCTCTGCCCCCAGTTCTCTAAACTTTGGCTTGCAGCTCTGACTTGGGTTTGCGGGATGTGATATTCAGCATGGTGTGTCTTAATGTCCTGCTCATAGGCCTGTTGTTGCTCTGCATTGTGGATGGTTCTGTATTGCAGGAGACCAAAGTCCTTCTAATAGGCCTGACAGTGGTTAGGTGCTGAACATTTCTTTTCCAGGCTATTCTGGATGGCATGGGAAGACAGTGGCTAGTCAGGCTCTCTTTTTGTTCTTTTTGGGTCAGTTCCCAAGGTTTTCAGAAGATCTCCATTGCTCAACTCTGAGCTTTATTAGTTTTGATGGTATCCACAGCTTTTTGTTTCCTGTGCAAATATAAACAAATCAGAGTCCCCAACACAAAATTATCCCTAACTTCCATTCTGATGTTAACACATCTTTCTAGTATACAGGTTAATTTAATTCCACAGTTTTCATTGTTGATGTTGGTGTTTGTTTTTGTTGTTTTGTTATAACCCAGTGTCTCTCAGCTGCTGCTGTTCCTTTCTCATTAATGACCAGAAAAATTAATGTTAACAGAACACTATTTAGTCTATCCCTGGGGAGCACTATTCTTCCTTTATATAAGCATTTTCTTTAAGGTACAATTAGATATAACAAATGCAGGGGAATTCCATGAACTGGTAGACTTTTCTACATGTTAAGCCACCAGCTGCTCTTATACTAGCTGATCAAGTGCCTGTAATTTTTCCTTAGTTAATGGCTACTGCTCTACCCACAGAGGCTTGTTAGTCAACCATTTTCAGGTTAGTTCCATTGGTATAAATTCATCAGTGTCCTCCTATTTATAAATTTTGTTCTCTTAAATCCTTCCTCCCAGTTTCCAGTCCAGCACCCTCAATTTTTTCTCCCAACCTCTACTCCCTCAGTTCCCCAATAGTCTGCTTAAATAGCCCCTTCTCCCAGGTTCCAGCCCAGCCCCTTCAAACATTTAACAAAAAGGATAATTTAGGAATAAGATATTCAACAAAGGATAATCAGGACATCATTAATATCAGGGACAGAAAAATAAACTTTAGAGTAAAACAAATGTGAGTTTAAACTGCTTCCTCCTATTTCTTTAATAAATTAGTAAAATATTCAGATTCTTGTTTGTCTCATGATGTGTAAGAATGCTTCCTGGAAAGACTGTAGTCCCAATGAAATGGGACCATTAGTAACGTCAACAAAAGGAAATTTCCTTCATTCACCTTCTCATGCAGTAAGTCACCAGAATGGCCTTTTTAAGTTTTGTAAACTTGACTTTCGGGGAAACCTGATAGGTGTTTTACTAAGACTTATGTCCACTTGGTCACTAAGAAGTTAGCAGCCATTAACTGCTTTAGTATCCCATAATTCTGCCTTTTTGATATAGTACAACTTGCCACCTCACAGTGACTATTTCAAGGAGAATTTGGATGCACTCATAGTTACATATATATTCACATGCATTTCCTTACATCTTCACATTCATATATTTTCACTATAACATACATATACATATACATTTTCTGATTACTTTCTAAACTATTTTATAACTTTCCTCCCATTGTTTTTCCTACTTAAAACTCTTTAGGTCTAATATTTCTTAGGTCTAGTTAAAATATCAGTCCTTCTGTTAAGTCTTTCATAATTAACTTCAAAGGGTTTTTATCTTTCTTAAGTTGGAGAAACATTTTATTGTGTAACTATTTGTTTTGACTAGACATTAGACAGTAAAAACTTTGAAGGCCATACTTAAGCTCTTTATGGTCTTGTGTTTCATATCTGTAGATTAAGTCAATTACAGATCAAAAATGTTTGACAAAGAAGGTTTTCAGTGTACTGAATATGTATTGAAATACTTTGTCATTATTACCAAGAAATGTAATTTTAAAACTGTTTAAATTGTAATAGATATTATTCTAAAGATGATTTAAAATATACGAAGGAATACAAATAGCTTATATGAAAATATTACAATATTTTATAGAAAGTATATCAACATCCTCCAGTTCTGGTATGGAGAAGATTTGAAAAACAATTTCTCATGAATCCTGAGGTCCAACTCTAATAGTGACTTACTTTCTATCCTTCTTCAGGGGTCACCTCCATAATGTTGAAGAAATAAAATCTTGATTAACATTTGTGAAATACTCTTGGATATGTCAGGTTCTAGAGAGATATTTAGAATACCTCAATAACTTCAAGATGAACTTTTTGTAATGGAGAGCTAGTACTTATGTATTTAGTATTTTAACCTAGGGGAAAGATATTGTCTTTATTGATAAGATACTGTCTTTATTGAAATATACTGACTTTATTGATTTGTCTAGCAGATGGTATATACACCCATGATCCAGTCACTGGTGATCTAGGGTCTCAGATTCTGAATTCCTCAAGAACCACAGTAGAGATGATGATCCCATTGAGGTTTACATTGTACTCCCAGAACTTTCCACTGATCTTTATTCCACTCTTCTTCAGCTTAGTAATTGTCATTCACAGTTGAAATAAACATTTATGTTGGTTATTTGTTTGGAGATAACAGCACAAATATCTTTATAAAGCATCCATACAACTACAAAGAAAATGAAATATGTGTTTCTGCTATGTGTGTGTGTGTGTGTGTGTGTGTGTGTGTGTGTGTGTGTGTGTGTGCGCGCACGCGCGCGCATTGCAAAGATCATCTGGTACCAAATAAGAGAAAAGGCATGACTGAGCTGAGCTCTGTATCTCCAATCTTATCCATCCAATAAGCTTCCCATCATAACGGTGGAGAGAGGAAAGGGGAGAAATATTGTTCTTCCTTTACTATTGAGATGATTTAAATAGAAAGTCTTTCTCATTTCAAAATTTAAAGAATGGAAAAAAGTGATATTTCTTTATACCTCATCTACTGATGCTAAGAATTTTGTCTCAGGCACATAACTATCCTTTAGAAGGGATGACATCTAAAGCCACAGAAAACAGTCTTCTGTAGTTAAAGATAATCTCGGCATTCTTTATTTTTCTTTCAGGACATCGCTGCTTTCAAACTCACATTTGCAAATGTGGGTATTTTCTTTAGACAGTAAGAGACAGCTTTGCTTTTTCTCTTGAAATGTCTAAAGTTATGTCTTTTAGAATGTATTAGCTTCAAATTTTCCTCATAGAAAATTATGCCTTCAAAAAATGGTAAATCCATACAATATTTACTCCTTTATCTTTTGATCCCTAAGGAAGAAATTTCCCCCCAAATACACAGTAAAAACAATCTTTTCTATTTACACTGAGGAAGAAAAGTGCATACGATGATGATACATAGAAGTAAAACTGTGTTTTCTCATGGTTATTAATCTAATTGAATACATTCTATTTATTATTTTTAAAAAAACTCTTTATCATTTAAATAAAACAATTTCTAAAGTTAGCTTAAAACTGAAAGACAATGCATAATTCTTTCTATTTAAGGAGAGTGGGCTCTAAGATAACCTCCAATTTCCTGACCTCCACCATGGACTTCCCAATCTAAGAATGTTCAAATTCCTACAAAATATGGCACAGAATTTGCATAAAAGCTACATATATATTCATGTATTTTAAAGGATCACTAGATTGTTTATCAGAATACAATATAAATGTAGCATAACGGTTACTATACTTTTTAGAGAATAATGAGAAATAAAATGTACATATTCAGTACAAATTAATTTTTCATTTTCTTGGATATTTTGATCCAGCACTGATTGAATTTGTAGATGCAGATCTCTTGGACATGAACATATAACTACTTTCTAGAAATAATATTTTACTAAAAACTAAATGTCAAAACAAGTTATTAAGATCATTGACCACAATACCTAATTACATGAGTTTTATTGTATGTGTGTGTGTGTGTGTGTATATATATATATATATATATATATATATATATATATATATATATACATATATATATAATCTACACTAGACATTTGTTATATCCAACAAGGATTCATGCCAATAATTAGTAATTGAATATATAGAGAGAGACTCTATAATGTATGTTGTTAGGCACTGAGCCATGGAAAGAAGTTGTATAGAGAAGGATTATAAGACCCAGCACATTATGATAAACCATGATAGAAAGTTACAGACAAGACACAGATAACATAAGGGCAGGCACAACATATGTATAATCTGGGGTATTCAGAATATAAAACAGTTAAAGTGGATAATCTAGTGTTGGGTTTAGAAATATGTACAGGCAAATATAGGGTCCTTGAAACCAAAGTTCAACACAAAGGAGTGAGGAAGGATATTCTGCATGAAGTGGCAATATAGAGCAGTCAGGAAGCAGAATTAGAGAATAATCATATATAAGTATGTCAATGCTATCCTTTGCTACATGGCTCTGAACTATGAGCTAATATTCAGAGAGAATTCTGGATAAAAAAGCTTAATTATTATAAGTTGTCCAAAACCTCATTATTAGAATATTCTTCAGAGCTTTAGCACTAAGACCAAATTTATCTTTATTAAAGGTAACAATTCTTATTTTACTTCTCTGGAAATCAATTACCAGGAAGGAGATAATCTTTATTCTCTGTGTTACAAAATAAGAAAGCAATGTAGAAGATGGTACCCAGAGTCTAAGTTCATCCTCTCTTACATGGCATTTTACTTTTCCCACAAGCTCTAACCTAGTTCCCACTGACAAATTAAGCAAAGGAACTGCAAACGTACTTGGATAATTTAGGACAGGGGTATGTGATTGCTATAAATTACTTGAGCTCTTTCAAAATCTCTCAAAAATCAAATATTTTTACTCTTTCATTCTTTTCTTAAACTTAATGATTCAGGCAGGCTTGTACATTTCTCTTTAAAGAGAATGATTAACATGGACACAAGTATGGAGAAACAAATTATATAGTTAACAAAAACTTTCCATGCTAAGTGGCAGAGTAGCACTAGGGAAAAATTAATGCATGTTAGAGTGAAAGAAGTCAAATATGTCAGGTCTGAATTGAGCCTTAGGATCCACAATAAATTCCATTTCTTTTATGGCTAAATTTCTGAAATGTCGAGTTATTCAGAATCATGTAAGCATAACAGAAAGTAGTAAGTAAACTTTTAAACATTTTAACTAGATTAAATTCTTAAATTGCTGACTTTTGGTAGCAAACTACTCTAGTTTGAGTTTTGAATTATCCTCAAAGGCCAATACGTTAAAAAGTTTTGGTTCTCCAAAATAATGCTGTTGGGAGGTGGTGGAACATGGAGAAAAATGGGCATTGTGATTGGTCCTTAGGGCACTGGGGCACACCCTTCAAGGGAACAACAGACCTTGTGGTTTGTTCTACCATGCACCCCACCATTGCCATCAACAACTCAACCAGAAACCCAAAGAAACTAGTCTGTTTGGCTATGTTCGACACGAAACCCCAAATTAAAGCCATGAGCCAAGCTCCAGTAAAGCTTATTTCATTTCATGTTCATCATATCAGGTAGATAAATATAATAATGGAAAATGACTAACAAATTCCTTTTAGATATGTTGTGCAAATTTAAATCATTCCTTGATTCTGGCTATAATCATTTGAGGTTGAAAAATATTAAAATGGATCCATTAAGTGATTTTGGTAGCCCTAATAGAAATTCTCAAAATATCCCTAACACTGACCAGTGCCAAAGCATTCTTTGTAAATAGAACATTGTGCAGTATTTTTGAGCTAAAATTGGATAGTTGTCAGTGGATTAAGCGTACTAACAACTGAAAATAGTTGTGTACAGAATTAAAATATAAGTGTTTTTTTCTAGATTAACTTGCATGGATTAGATAAACTGATATATTATGACAACTTTATTTAAATGATATGAATACTGAGCATAGAAAACATTATATTGTAATATATTATTTTTGTTCCATTTTTCTTTTCAAATCAAATAAAAAACATTGTAGTTTTTAAATACAACTTTGGTTTTGTCAGGCCAGCTGACCTTTGTGTGATGAGCACTAGTAACAGTAGAAAATTATTACACAGCCTGACACCACTGATATCAGGACACCTCTAAAGCCCTCTAGATAAATTCAGGAGCGTGAATCATTCAATAACTCCCAGTAGAGTTAAGTATAAAAAATTATTTTGCTCCTTCTAACTTTAGATATATCTTTACCCTAACCCTAACCCTAACCCTAACCCTAACCCTAACCCTAACCCTAACCCTAACCCTAACCCTAACCCTAACCCTAAGGCAATTAAGATGCTCTTTCCTAGTCCTCCAGATGATTGAAGCCAAATGGTCACATCGTTTTTCAGATAATCTATATTTTAGACCCTATAGCTAACCAGGACACACAGTTGAAATATCATTAAATCAGGAATTCATGTTTTAATGAAAATTACCACTGTCTGCTTTGAGAATTGTGAATGATCCTATATGAGAAGATTAGATGTCACATAATTCCTTGTATCTCCTAAAGAAAAATAGCATTACCTTAGTATTTTGTCAGGTATATTATCCTTTATAGTAGCTTGTATACAAGTTCAAATCCTACCCCAATATTTTTATATCCAGTTTTCAATTTAATAATATATATTTTCAAGTTTCTGCCTTGTTTACAGACATGAACAAGCATTTTCAAGGTGAATTATGTTGCTAATTCTTTAAGATTTCTCAAGACATCTCTTGATAATCCTAAGGGAGTCAATGTTATGAAAGAAAAAGAAAACAGATTGTAAGAGGGTGACACCTTTGTTTAGACAAAATGAACAATATAGGAACTGGAAGAAAGTATCTCCTTTAACAAAGAACTTGGTTGGGGGTCTGTGCTGCTGATGGTGTCAATATCTTGTCAAATAAACCATGAAGCTCCCACCCACTTCGCTCCTTTCATCTCTTTACTGCTGGAGCAAAATGATTTCTTTTTTTCATCCTCCCTGTCTCTACCCTCAATTTAAACTTCAGTGTCCTCTCAAAAATCTCAGGGGACTATCCCCATTTTTCTAAAGGAGATTAAAATTTTAATGTTTCTTTAAAATTAGTGATGAACAATATTTTTTCAAGGACCTTCTTAACATTTCCTTTTGAATTGTGATGTTTTCATTAGTATCTTCTTGCCCTAGCCATGTTACAAAAGATGCAGAGAGTTCTTTGGACGTGATCCAAGTGAAATAAACGCATATACTTAAAGGCGTTTTATTTAGACCTAGAGGTTTATTTATGTGTGTCTCCACAAATTCTAAGCTGTATTGATCTATGCACTAGCCAGGATAAAACAAATCAAGATAGAAATCTTACCACTTAAAAATAATTCTCTCATGAGAATGAAGTACAACTAAAGTATCCCTAAAAGCTTCTTCATCCAAATGCATGACAAATATAACCACTATAAATGCAAGGTGCAGTGTGTAAATGCAGAAAAGACTTAGGAAAGCACCTGAGAGGACATGTCAAGGTCTTCCCTTGTGCTCAGAAGACTTTGAAAAAGCACTCGGAATTTTTTTTTTAATTAGTTGAGTACATTATATCTTCACCCTTAAAATTTCTATTATATTCTTCTTAAGCATCCTTTATGCTATTGAATATATTTAATTTTTATCATAATTATTTGTATGCATATATAGACATGCAATTACACACACACACACACACAGACACACAGACACACACACACACACACACACACACACACACCCCGGCATGGGTTTGCATCCCACAAGAATGCATATGAAGGCCAAAAGACAACTTGACTCATGGGAGTTGGTTCTCCTCTTCCACCATGGGGATCCTAAGGATTAAACTCAAGCTGTTAGGCTCTGAAACTAGCGCCTCTGCTGAGTTATCTAGCTTGTACCCAAATAGGTAGTGATTGATTGATAGGGTATAATTGATAACTATGCTAGAGAATTTCCTTGAGATGCAACAAGGAACAGGGGGAAAGCACAGTATCAGACAATATATTATTCTGAAATCTTATTACTTCCTTAATAAAAAATAATTTCATACAGGTATATGTGTTATCAGCTTCATCTTCTATTAAATAAAGATAGCAGTATCCAAGTCTAACTGCAGCATGGGCTACACAACAAACACATAAATTTTTATTGTGTTTCCTTTCTGTAACACATATTGCTCATATTTAGCAGCAGGTTTCAGAATTTATAACCAGCCATGAAGCACCACTATCACCTTCAAAAAAAGATTTATATGTATTTTATAGAGAAATCTTGTTAACTAGTATTTCCTTCCATCTCCAGCTAAATCGTTCCTTAATAACTGGCGGCAGTGGGGGGGGGGGGGGGACGGCTCTGAAATCCACAGTCAATAACAAAACATTTGACTCATCGTCAGCGGACTGCCATTGGGAGCTATTTCTCCATGAATCAGCCTTTCCAGAAACTGAAATAAATGTGGAGAAGGATGTACACCCTTATTAATATCTCTGATAACAAATTTGAGAAGGAGATACTTTGAACTATAAATCAAAATGAGATCAGTATCCTGAGTCAAATGTGTTGGCAAGTTGAAGTGTTCAGAGTCAGGCACATGTGCTCTACAAAGTCAGAATTTCTACAACTTGGAAAATGACAGTGGCAGGTGGATATTGGGTACATTCATAGGAGGGGTATGAGAGGCAGTAATAATGAGAAACTATTGAGAAGGACGCTCAGTGTTCCCTACATGTCACCAATCCTTCTATATATTTAACTCCTCTGTACCGCCATGCTGATTAAAACTCCTCATGAATGTGCTCAAAAATAGTGAGATGGTAGCCTTCAGGAGAGTGCTAAAATGTCAGCAACATGTCTGGAAATAGCCTGTTCTTTATCTTACTGAGCCCCTGGAGACAATATAGATCACTTTTCAAAGCTTTTACAGAAGAAAAGGAACAGTCACAAGATGGGAGAAGATACCTGTAGTGAAGGAACAAATGATAAACAGAGAAACAGCAGGGAAGGATGCCTGGAGACGTATCAGCACACCAGAAACCAAAATGGCCGTGAGAAGTTGGTCTTTCATTATTGTAACCAGCTGAGGAAATTCTGCTGCTAGCATCTGCTTTTGACTGTGGAAATCAGAGAAGAATGATTTCTGCCAAATTCAGATGCCATTCGTAGTCAATGATCCTAATTATAAAAGTTAAAAAAAAGAAAAAAAAATAGAAATATTAAATCCAGAGGTTCAATTCAATGTGGTATGCAGCATTTTTTACAAAATTCTTTTTCTCTCTCCTACTTTGCTTAGTCATCCCCTGCCCTTCTCCCTGTCTTTCTTTCTCCTGCTCTTAGTTCTGTTCTCCAGCTGAGAGTTAGTAAGTATTTCAGCAGAACCAGTGACTATATTGTCTGTGTACCTTAATTGCAAGAAAAAATGCAATTGACCAAGATGCCACCTACCCATCAGTACTGAAATAGAAACACATGTTCGGCATAACATGGGCATGCTGAAGGGAAGGTTAGGCAAGAAATTCTCACTGGAGTAGGTATCCTGAAGTATACACCAGATGAGCCTAGATGTTTGGGTCATTTCCAAGAGGTACTAAGGCAAGGTCATTAAAAAGAGTTTTGAGGCAATGTTTTATATAATAGATGGAGCCCAACTATTAGACAACAGAAAACGTTTGGCTAACAAAGCGTTGATAAGATATTAAAAGGTGAAATGATGACCTTTGCTGGAACGTGGACAAGTTTTTTAAAAGTCACACAGTGAATAATACAAACCTAATGGCTTTGGGCTTTAGATACTTTATAATAACTCTTTAGTGAATCCAGCATAGGAAAACACTTCTTGTTCTGGAATTGTTTTTAAACACTAGCTTTTAGAAATGCATTTATCCTTGGGCTTTTCTCACATGCTTTTTAGATTGCTGTTTGTAATGTTTCCCATGGTATTAAAATATATATATATATATATATATATATATATATATATATATATATATATATATATATATATGTTTAAAATCTGTGTTCCAATAATTAATGATAGGAACCATTAGCTGGAATGACCCTTAGCTTGTGGTACCATGTGTAATTAAGATCTATAGTGAGGCAAATTCCAAAGTTATGCATAGTTAAAATTTCTAGAAAAAAGCAGGAGGACAGAAGTTCATTCAACGATCTATCAACGTCTTTTAAGGACATCACTAGTAGAATGAATCATATTTTTGGATTTGTGGTTGCTAGTAAGAACTACCTTATGCTTTGGAATATATTCTTATAGAATAGAAATTCATTGAACTAGTTAAATAAAGAGCATTAAAATTTGCCTAAAATTCAAAATTATATTTTGTCATCTGCATCTTCTTGTCTTAAACTTAAAATCATAACTTTACCAGCAGGAAGTTTTAAGAATGTCTTAGGTTTTCCTAGAATTTGCCATTAATTTGTAAGTATTGGCTTTGTGATACATGGCAATGATTTAAGATATTCTAAACCTTATACATTAGTTATAAGTAAATGCTCATCAATAATGTAATTCTTGCTTTGAAATACAATCTTCCCCACCATACTAGCGTTATACTTGATGAGGTTTCCTAACTTAAAGAGTGAATGTGTAAAGATTCTTGGTGCACACATTTTAATTTCTAGGAGTGTTGCTTCTTTGGGTTTGATGTGTTTGCTTGACATCCATCTAATGTTCACACCAGAATGACATTTTGTGGTAAGAAAGAACATGTGACTTGGTCACCATTGTATTCTGAATATGTCGGAGGCAATGATCCTAGTCCCAGCCTGAGTCACTTAGGAGAACAGCCCACAGATTATTTCTAGTATCCATGGCACAGCCCTTAATGACAATTAACATAGCCTTTGCATGACTCCTGCCCTGTCTTCTGCACAGTCTACTCAACGGCAGAATTGACTGGATATTTTAATGTGATATCTTGAGATCAGTGTTGGGGTGTGCCAATATGTAATCTAATACTTAGCTGTTAATGTGTGATCATCCCATCACACATTGACTCTTTTAGTAAGCCAGGGTTTCTTGATCTGGCATTTATACCTTCCCCAGTCTAGGTCCAGCTTATGTTCTCAAATCAGTTTTACAATGATTCTTCTTGAAATAGCCAAGCCATATTTATAAAGCTACAATGAAGTTGTTGTAGCTCTGAAATTTTGATTACTTTGGATTCATTCTACTTAATTTTCCCCAGGCTGGAGGGTTTAATCTAACCACTGCCATTTGATCAGGTTCGAGATATTTCCAGGCATTGTATTTTCAGATGTTCTATGCAGAGACTATGCACAATTCTCACTATGTTTTGTCTTTCTGTATAGTCCCACAAAGAAATAATAAACCCCATAATGTCATATATACTGTTTTACCCAATACATCATAGTAGTCTTGTAGAGTGGTTTGGGTGTAGCAGAAGAGTGATTGTTTTGCAGTACTATGGTCTGAACCAAGGAACTAAGACATTCTAAATAACTCTTTATCTGAGTTACACAATCAGCCCTTTGGTTTATGACATAAGGTCACAATGTATTTTAGTCTTGTCTTGAACTTTCTAAATAATCCAGGTAGATCTTTTACTCATGATCCTCCTGCTGCGTTTCAATGAGGGGATTATAATTATCTATCTGCACATCCAGGAAACCATATTGATAATAACCAAAATGATAAGTAAGGCTACAATAATTAGATAATACCTATTTCCAGTCTTTTAAAAATTAACTAGGATACTTAGAAGGGTTTTTTTTGTTGTTGTTTAATTCAGAAGGAAAAGGTTATGGAAAACTCAAGAAATTCAAGATGCTATCTCAGAGATTTTTACTGCAACTTAAAGCTTACTCTCCACATTCTCATGTCTACAATGTTAGTTCTGATGTGCCTACTCTCATAACAGACTCTTCTTCAAATGCCGTTTGCTGTGAGAGTGAAGTTTAGTTTCCTATTCAAATACTGAAGTGCCACTACTATCATTTTCTCATTTACTTGTCAACTTTTTTAAGTAAAATGCTCATTATTTACTGAGCAATTAAGCTTCTTGCAATGACCTAAATACATAAAGCCCCTGTCAGAAATGAAATTTTTGTGTTAATAACAACTTTTGTGTACCACATTGGCCTTGTTGTTTTGAAAAATGACATGACTAATAATGGGGTCCTTACATATGAACTTTTGAAAACTTACTAAGAGATATGAATAAATATACTGATAAAAAAAATTTTGTCACTATTCTCATCTAAGCATATAATTATGAAAGATTTTCTTAGATTTAAACATTTATACATCTTATGGTTTGGCATTTTTGCTGGAAATCTATCATGTATGTAAAAATTTTGTCTATTATTTTCTACCTTGTGCTATACTATCAAGACTTGTTTAATGTGTCAGAAGTCATAATTTTGAGCTCAACTTACAAATGCACAGGAACTAAATAACCAGCTATTAAGCATGAAGCAAATCACACTCAGGAGTTGCTATTGTCATTAAAGCAGAATCCCCAAAAGATCTATCGATTGTCTGTTTCACAGGCAAGAATTTATAATTTGTGGTTCAAACTCTGAACACATGAACTTTCACACCAAGACTATTTAGATTTCATCCCTCACCACCACAACCCACTAAAGCTCAAATGGTATCTTGGAAGAAATACCAGAATGAACACAAGAGGGAAAGTGGGAAGGGGTGCTGAGAAGTGGTCTTATGACATGGCAAGGCTGTCAGAGACATAAACTTACAGCAGCTGAGGTTACTTGCGCAAGACTTGCCCAGGATCAATGCAGCCAAAGCTCAGCAAAGATGAGATACAGGATCTTGTACCCCCAAATTTAGTGAGGGGCTATCCACAGTTGATATTTGCTGAGGGAAGGACTATTATTCTCAGTTTAGAATGGTAGAATTTCCATGTTTGGTTAATAGCCCCACACTCATGTATATATGTACATATACACAGCACTAACAGAGTTTATTGATTTATTTTTAAAGATGGAATCAAGAGAGAGAGAGAGAGAGAGAGAGAGAGAGATTGCTTAGTATTCTGTGTAAAATAGCATAATACTTTATATACTATTGTCCATCTTTTGGTTATACTACTTATTTATTGAACACAGTTTTCTCCATTATTTTAAGCAAAACACAGAAGTCTTTTTTGATATTTGTAAATACTTGTTTTCCTTCACCTTCCATCCAAACTGATCATTACAAAGCAGAAACACTGATTTTGGTATATAATTGACCCATAATACATATTTTAATGTTATTTAATTAGTTATCTATCTACTTGATAAAAATAAACAATTTTGATAAATAAAAAGCTGATTAAAACATATAATTTTATACATAGAACAGTCAACAAACTATAAAAGAAAGAAAACTCATCAAAAAAATAGAAATACTAAAAACATCAATAGAAAATATGAATTATTAGAAATTCAAAGTATTTTAAAATACTTCAATATTTGATTGGAAATATTTAAGAAAGATTTTTAGTGAAAAAATAAGAATATAAGCAATGTGAAAGTAAAGACAAGGAGATGAGAAATCAGGCCCTGAATTAAAATACTTAACTATTGTAATTTCCTAAAGTAATGAAGGTGTTGGAAAATAAAAGATACCATGCAAGAATAATTCCAAAACTGAAAAGCTACTAAATGCTCTAAAACTAAATGAAATAAAAAACAAGTCTACCACATTCTTACTTGCATAATTTCAGAAGCTAAAACTACAGGTATATTTTTATGTTATTATAACACAAAAATATAAAATATAACTAAAATATGGCACGAACTATATACATGTATTATGAATGAATATATGAATACTTAGCAAGACTATAAAACTTGAATGAGTATGTTAATTGTCAATGTTGTTACTTTTCTGTTGAAAAAAGAGAAGGTAATATAGTATTTAAAATATAAAGGAAGCATAATTAACTTGCATAAATTTTAATTTAAAAATTACTTTAGACAAATCCAATCCAAAGAAGATATAAAAATTCTGGAGTGGGGGTATAAATATAATGATATTATCACATTGCTCTATTCATGATTTGATATGTAAATTATTTTCTAGTTTAAAACAAAGAGATGAAAGTGGCAAAAATGAAAATAAAATTTTCACATAAAAATTTTAGGAAGGTAAATGACGTCCGAACTTCAGTTTTTAGAAAAAAATCTCCATGCTTATTATTAATGGAAGAAAATTCATAATATTGAGGGTATGTGACTATTGATAAAATATTTGAAAATACTTATTAAATATAAATGGAAGTATATTCATGCCTATAGAATGTTATGTAAAAGTAACTTTACAAAGATGACTATAATTGTCATCTTGGAGGCTTACTGCTGAATAACCCTTCTAGTTCTTTCTGAACTCTGGCATGTCTGGTTCAAGTTAGTTATTATGGACCAAACTTTTCTCCATGCTGACTGATTCAATCTGCCTTCTCTCAGCTTCTGGCTGAAATGTTTTGCTCAGCTTCATACTCAGTTTGGCAATATGTTCTAATCTTCTAGCTCGATCTCATTCTCTGGCCCATTCTGTTTTCACCTGTGTTTAGCTTGTTCTCTTTGCAACCTACCTCTCTAAAACTGTCCCTGTAAAAATGACTCAGAACTCCTCAAACTGAACTGTCATGAACTCCACTCCACAGCCCTGCCTCTCAACTGAATGAACTGACTAGAACTCACACACCTCTGTCTCCTGAGTGCTGGTATTAAAGGCATGTACTACCACACCTGGACTTAAACTTTGCTTTACCTGAAATTTGCTCTATACCTGGCTGGCCTTGAACTCAGAGACCTGCTTGCCTGCTTCCCTGTGTCTCCTGTGATTAAAGGCATGTCTGTATTCTAGCTAGATAACACATACCCGGAAGGTCTTTGAATGTGATCCCTTGCCAGAACAGCCATGGTGCTGGGTTAAAATTCTGTGTAGGAGGAATTAACTTTCCATCATAACACATACCTTAGATAATCAGCTTGAAAAGAAGAAATGTTTATTTTGACCCATAGTTTTTGAGGTTTAAGTTCAATCATTTGGCTCCAATGCTTTTCAAGTTATGGTATGGTTGCCTCTCATGGTGAGAACTTAGTGGTAGAGCAAAGCTGTATACTATGTGGTCAGGATGCAGAAATGAAAAGAAGGAACGAGTACATCTTCAAGTCACGCCCACAATGATCCAACTTTTCAATCTCTATCACTTTCCAATAGCATCATCTTGACCACTAAGTCTTCTCCCTTTTTATTTCAGATCCAATATACAGAAAATGCAATAGGCAGTCCATCCACTTTATCAATTTCAAAATCTCGTTGGGATTCCATCAAGATGTAATTTCTTCTAGAGATACTTATCAGTTATTAATTCTGAAGAACTATAGTTCAAAGTGAAGTTTACGAGTTAGCTCTTTACGGACTAGCACATGCTCAAATTTCTATGAACTTTGGAAAGCATTCACCTAACGCTAGTGGATCTCTTCTGTTCTCTAAACAAACTATAGCTATTAAGCAAAGGTTTCCTAAATTTTTTTTTGGCATAAGACTTTTTAGCTGTAGAATTAAAACTGGAATATAATAAAGAAATACCTATACATTCTATGAGAAAAATGGCCTTCAAGCAAGAAGTATATCCAGCTAAAATATTAATTAATATAAAAATACAAAAAAGAACATTAGATTTAAAATCGTTCACCTATTCTTAAGGAAGCAATGAGTGATGTATTTTGCATAATGAAAGAAGAAATGAGATAAGAAAAGACATGAGAAATGTTCAGGAGAAATTACTCTTGACACGTATTTTAAAAATGGCAAGATAAATTGTACTTGAACTACTGCAGTAGGGGAGAGAGAAACTTTAGTTGAACTGACATCAACTCCAAGTTAAATAGACCTAGAAAAGTATTGAGTTCTTGAATAAAGACTTAAATAATATTTCCCACCTTATAATAGGGGAGACAGATTGACTTCAACACTATTTAGACAAAGGGTAGCAGATTATAAATGATACGAAAATACTAGAACATAGTAGAAAGAGAGATAAGTCAATGTTATCAGTCCATCTGTGTTCGTCTTATTTGTCTCTTAACAATTATCCATAGTAGGCTCACTATGTTCTCAAGAAGGATGAACTTGACCTACCACAAAGGGCTATTATGGACCTTTACAATCACATTTTTCAGGTTTGATTCCAAACTCTCTAAAGAAACTACCACTGGGCAGTAGGAAATTTACACCTGAAAAGCAGTGGGGCTGGGGGGGATTATATTGTAAGCCTGCAAAAGTCAAATCTCTAGGGAAATATAGGTCAGAGCCTGTCTAATCAATATCCTATCTAGAGTTTAAAATAGCTGGGGTGAATACTAAGGTCATCTTGAACAGGAACAAGAAACTGGGCATCTTACCTAAGAGGGATCCAATTATGATTAGTCATGTATCATATCCACGTCTGTTCATCAAAGGTATAAGCTGCCAGGGAGCATTTCAGAAGAGGGTTAAGAAAGGTTGTAAGAGCCAAAAGATCAGGGCTTCTGCTGTGAGAGTTTGTCTCCCAGCAATGTCAGAAGCCACACCCATAAAGTCTCACAACATGACTGCCTAAACATGAGCTGAATAGAAACAACACCTATGACAAAGTAGATGGGGGAAATCCACAAGGTCTCAATCCTACATAAAGAACTAGAAGTAAATGAGTAAAGCTTAAAGGGGAGATGTGATTGTCCCAAGGAAAGAAACATCAATTGGTTCTCAAGTATGAAGCAGCCACCCCTAAAAACATACATACAAAAAACTTTGTGTGGAATGATGAGGTCATACATAGGAATATATGTCCATCTACATAAACATATGATCAAGCAACAATAATTAATGAAAGAAGAGGCCATGAATTTGAAAACATACAGAAGGGTATATTGGAGAGTTTGTAAGGAAGAAAGACAAAAGAGAAATGTCATAGCTAGAAATACATTTATAGGTCTGTAAGACCATCACTACAATATTGATCTGGTTCAAAATAACAATAAACAAACATGCATTAAAAATGCTATGGGGCCTGAAAGAACCTGAAGCCAGGGCTGTTCCAGGTCATGGGCCCCCAGCAAAAGAAGAGACATATAAAATAAGACAGAATTATTTTAAATGGGCTATCATGGGGAATTAATTTTGAATTAGTCTTTACAATTCTATTCATCAGTTTAAGAAGAACAGGCACTATGCAGAGTTTTTTGAAGTTATATATAATTTTGTATTTATTTGTGAGATTGTAATATGATTACAATATTTTCTCTTTCCTTTCCTCCCTCCCAAACATCCCATATATGCCTACCAGCACTACTTAAAATTCATGGCATCTTTTTGCACTGTTATTAGATTCATATATGTATATACACACTACTAATATAAACTGCTCAGTTCATATAATATTACTTCTATGGGTATTTTTTGTATGTGTATTTTCAGGGCTGACCATTTGACACTGGACAATAGAAAGACTTTTGAATATACCAAAAAATATGATGGGATAAATATATATATATATATTCATATACATACATGTATATATAAACATATGCTTGTATATGTATATATGTATATATCCAAAATTTTTAAATATTTTAAAGTAAATGAAATTGAAAACAAAAATTAGAAAAACATATGGAATGCAAAACATATGGAATGCAGGAAAATTTTTAAATATTTATGAGGGAATTTATAGCACTGAAAGCTATAAAGAAAGGTCTAAAATCAATACCCCAAGTTTCTTATTTAACACAACAGTACAAGAAGAGCAAAATAATTCCAAATTAAGAAGAAAATTGTTTTTATTTAAAAGAGAAATCAATAATGTTAAAAACAAGAAATCTACAGAGGAAAACAATACAATGAAAAGCTTTCTATTTGAAAAATAGTTTAAATGAATTTGGTGTGTGTGTGTGTGTGTGTGAGAGAGAGAGAGAGAGAGAGAGAGAGAGAGAGAGAGAGAGAGAGAGATGTGTCTGTGTGCTTGTGTGTATGAGAGAATGAGAGGGAGAGAGCATGAGAGAGAGAACAAATGCTAATACCCTAAGCGAACAGGAATATTACTATAGATCATCTATGGACAATAAAAGAAGCCATAATGTAATGTTATTAGTAATTTTGCATCCACAAATTCAGTTGCCTTGATAAACTCAATAAATGATAAAGAACTTGAATAGTCCCATATCTATTAACAAAAATTAATAACAGCTTTTCATGGTAATAACCCAGCCTAAATGTGTTCACTGATGAATTTGTCCAAACATTTAAGGAAGAACTTATATCAATTAACTTTTACCTCTTGTAGAAGGTAGAATCAGAGAACATACTTTCCTTCTTTATTCTAGTTAGCATTACCTCAATTCCAAATTCAAAGACATTGCAAAAAGCACTACCAGGTCAACATCCCTACATAGATCTTTAATGAAATGCTAGAGATCAATTCTAATAATGAATAAAAAGAGTTATAAACCATGATCAAGAGTGAATTGTCTTAGTAGAGTAATGCTGATTCAAGTGATTTAACATAATACATCGTATCAGTGTGCTTACTGAAAAGCTTCCTTTCAGGATCAAGACTAAAGAATGAAGCATACCGTTCCAAGATTCATTTCAGGGAAACGTAGCCAGCAGGAGGTCTCCATGGCAGCAAGATAAATTATGTCTCCTTGGTGTCAATTTACAGATCTTTGGCCTTTAATAACACAGAAAGCAGGGGGTGAGTAGGTGAATAAGGCCAAGATCTGGATGATGTTTTGAGCCATCTCTGGATCTTTGATATATCGTCTATCTAAAAATATCTACAGCTAACATCATTTTTATCAGTGAAAGAGAGATTAGAGCCATCTCTCTAAGACCAGACCTAAGTCAACATTGTCTGCTCATCCATTTTGACAATGTGAAAAATATATACTTTTCAAAGGAAATAAGAGAGAGTTTATTTTGAGTGATCATGGATTGGAACTATATAGGTTTAGTATGTTCTAACACTGTAACAGTTTTGTAAAGTTGATGGTAACAGAGTAAATAAAGTTATAGTTTGAGACCCTTGACAGACACATCAGTATATCAGGTAGGCAAGTAGCAGTGAAGAAGAAAATGTTGCAGTAAGTATCAGATACTATCTAATGAAATTCTTAGCTTTGGTGTTGGTAAAAACAAGAAGCTCCCTCTGGTGATTGAATAGATAAGTTAACTGTGATTTCCACAGAAAATGAAATGCTATTGAATATTAAGAAATCAGCAGCCGGGCAGTGGTGGCGCACGCCTTTAATCCCAGCACTTGGGAGACAGAGACAGGTGGATTTCTGAGTTCGAGGCCAGCCTGGTCTACAGAGTGAGTTCCAGAACAGCCAGGGCTATACAGAGAAACCCTGTCTCAAAAAACCAAAAAAAAAAAAAAAAAAAAAAAAGAAAGAAATCAGCAAGTAGGTCATGAAAAGAAGAAAAAATTAAATGTGTAATATTAGGTAAAAGAAGTTGATCTGAAATACCCATCTACAGTTGCAATTGTATTCTGTATGAACATTGCAATGATGCAGAATTCTCTAAGATATTAAGCCAACCACAGTTTCTATCCGCTAGGAAGGTGACAGGGACAGCACATGAGGCACAGAAAAATGGCTACTCAAGGAACTGACTCTCTTGACACTGGAGTGGCAGGTTCATGTCACCACTCATTTTCTAAGGCCACAGACCATGTGTCAAGATGAACACAGTGAAAAATGGGACTTTGCATGATAATAATATTCAAAATCGGTTCACAGACTGCAACAAATCTACCACCCTGGGCTAAGACGTTCACATGGGGAAGGTTATGCATTTGAGAGGGAGAAGAACACTTTCAGCTCATATTTTCCCTCTGAACCTAAAACTACTTCAAAAAATAAAGTATGTTTTTTGATGGGAAAGAATTATTAACTACTGGAACAAACATTATATAAGAAAGAAATTGCTCTCATAATTCACAACTCAGCTCAGCCATAAAAATATTTATATGGTCATAAATTTTACACTATTGATTTAATCAAATTTTAGAGAAAATTATGCAGAATTGTTGAAAGTAGAGAATTCTGTGGCCTGAGCACATTCTTACTCATACCTTCCAGGGGCACATATGGATAAATAGTTAAGTGATGATATAATAATGCAAATATGGCAAAATATGGATGAAATGAAAATAAATTCCTTAAACAAATGGATATGATTATTTTGCAGTAGAATACTGGGATATGGCAGAAACTATGGGCAAACAGTTCTATTTGGTTATTAATTTTATGGATATAAACTCTATGCCAATAATAGGCAATAAAATGAGTAATACAGAAAGGAAAGAAATAAGATATAGTGCCCGCCATCCATGCACTCTGGTTCTGATAATATTTAGCCATAAGAGTTGAGCATAATACGTTAGCCTGTGAAAATCCCAGATCCCAGTACCACCAAGTGCAAGTTATTTGGAAATACAGTAATTTGATCTAACCAGTTAAGGTTATTTTGGTCCATGTACTTTTAAGTAAACATGAATGAACTTCTTGTTCAGAGGGAGTATTTGAACACAGCCCACAAGATGGGCATTCTGGGAAATCAGAGCAGAGATCATAGTTACATTTTTGAAGCTGGAGAGTGCCAAATATTACAAGCATGTCCTCAAAGGCTTGGACAAATATTGTCTCTTGTTGCTCTGAAGAACCATCTTGACTATACCTTGAGAGCAGACTTTGAGCCTCTGAGACAACAAGACAATAGATTTCCCAATTTCTGAAACCATGCAGTTTGTACTGGTTGGTTTTATGTCAACTTGACACAAGCTGGAGTTATCACAGAGAAAGGAGTTTCAATTGAAAAAAAAATGCCTCCATGAGATCCAGTGATAAGGCATTTTCTCAATTAGTGATCAAGAGGGGAGGGCCCCTTGTGAGTGGTACCATCTGTGGGCTGGTAGTCTTGGGCTCTATAAGAAAGCCAGCTGAGCAAGCCAGGAGACGCAAGCAAGCCAGTAACTTACATTCCTCCATGGCCTCTGCATCAGCTCCTGCTTCCTGACCTACTTGAGTTCCAGTCCTGACTTCCTCTGGTGATGAACAGCAACGTGGAAGTGTAAGCTCAATAAACCCTTTTCTCCCCAACTTATATCTTGGTCAGGATGTTTGTGCTGGAATAGAAATCCTGATTAAGACACAGTTTAAACTGGCCTGCTACAGTAGTCCTCAAGAAATAGTGCAGACTGTATACTAGAGAGAAAAACTAGGCAAGCAAGATGGCTCAGTTGGTGATGTGTTTGCCTTGCAAGCATGAGAACCCAGTATGATCCCCAGAATCCACAAAATGGGGGACTCAGACTCTCTGGTCATTCAGTCCAATCTAACTCCATATCTCAGGTAAAACACTTTAAATTTAGAGGAAAATCAAAGGCACCATACAATATGTTGAATTTATATTAAAAACTTGTAAAGATTGTCTCTTATTACCCTGGTACTAGGGAAGAAAGGGCTAACTTTCACCAGTGAGATGGCACAGCAGATAAAGGTGCAGATTTCCAAGATCGATCATGGGTGTTTGATCCTCTTACCTCCTCATCTATATGCTCCCACACATGCATGCACGCATACAAACACACACACACTCAGGCTCACACACATGTAAATAAATAAACAAACAAAAGCAAAAGTACCTAGAATAGTGTCTTTCCTATGGATAGGAATTTTTGTTTTCCGTATCACAAACATGTCAGAACTGACTGGGTGAACTGATGAGATATTCATGTTTTGACTTTCTAGACACATTCATTATTGCATGCGTTACCTCTTTCATTTTAGCTATGTTTTAATGGTGTATAGGTGATCATGACAATCTCCTCCTCCCCTCCATTTATATCAATATTTAGAAGATAAAGAATAAATTATTGCTGCTAATCAAATAAGATCTATTGGATATAAACTGCCTACATCAATGCCTCGATGGAATTCTTTCTGAAGCTGTAGAGAGCAATTGCACTGGTGTGCTGAGTGTCAAATGACAAAGGAATTTCGCTACGGAAGTCATGACAGCCCCATGTTCAATGAGCTAGCCAACAAGCAGATTATCAGAATCACTGTCTGGGCCCTAGTTATTGTTTGAAACTAACTTGTTTACTTTTATATGAGAAATAAGTCCTGCAATAATGCAAATGGTCAACGTTTCAGTTTCCTAAAAATCCTCTCTTCCGTTCTTTCAGATGGAACCTCCTGTCTGGAAATGGTTTCCTGTGAGAGGAGGAGGATACTGAGCTAGCTTCATTAGAAATCACTAGCTATTAGGAAACCAGACTGTGTCATTTCTGGACAGTGTGAACCTGGCTGCTCTTATGTCTTAGTCTTGATCTAATTGCCTTTCAAGACATTTGCTTTTTCATCCTTGTCACCAGTGATCCACCTAGTTTTTTGTTTTTGTTTTCTTTTTTGTTTTTTTGTTTTGTTTTTGTTTTGTTTTTTGTTTTTTTGTTTTGTTTTTTGTTTTTTGGGGTTTTTTTTTTTGTAACCAAATATTAAATGAAGAAGACTGAGACAGAAGCAGAAAACTGTATTCTCTCTTACATAACTGATCCTGAAAACCTATCCAGTGTTCAGGTTCTGGTTCTGTTGCAACCAGATCAAAGATACGACAGACTTCCTGTTTCTTTTAAATAAGAATGCATCAAAAGACACTATCATTCCCTAAATAGTCTCCTAAACAAAATGGAAGTGGCTTTCCAGCACTGTAGGAAGATATTCCAGTTTCACTCAAAGTTAACCAAGACTATAGGAAAGATCATATGTTATGCACTGTGTTTGCCTTCGGTCTTTCATAAGCACACATTTCCTAATTCACAATTATTTGTCTCATTCTTCCAGGCCTGGAGTAGCAATAGAGAAGAGTTAGTAGGTCCGGGAGGTTGTGTAGGTACCAACCAGACCTTTGGAGGATTATCAAACTGACTTATTCATGGTAGATTTTTTTGGCATTTCAGAAACACTCTCTTGCATAATCTCCCTCAGCAGCATTTGCATGACTATTAGTTTACATACTCTATTTTCTGTATTACTTTTCTTCCTTCAAAACCTGGGAATATGAGGCAATATAGATTCAGCTATTATTGCTTTGCTAACAAAACTTCTGTTCTTCTTGGAAAACATTAGGAAACAGGCACAGTCAATTTTCTCACTATGGATCACAAATTGCTCCCAAAGTTCTTTTACTTTGGACCCATCTTCTGCAGCAATAGACTTGCCTCCCAAAAGACACCACCACTTTTTTGTGGCCACTTAACAGGTGGCTTGGGCTGTGGACTTTATATTGAAACTTATTAAGCCTGAGTCAATTGCAGCTCTCTGTCTCCACGTTCCCAAGGAATTCCTTGAAGAGTTTCTCCATAGCCTCAGGAAGAAAAAACACCTGTCTTCTGTATTTTTTCTATTGCTACCTGGAAGATGATGATACCATAGCCCGGCTTTCTCTAGTTGACTCCACCTTTCGGTGTCTGGGATCTCTAGCTATTACTTAATCTCTAGCATTTTCCGTGGGAGTCAGTGGCTCACAGTCACAGAACAGAGATAAAATTGTGCCAAGGCATAGGAGCACATCACTCTGGAATGAGAGGAGTTTGCTCCTATTATCCCATGACTCCACACCACGAACTCTGACATAATTCAGTTCCCATGCAGGTCATCCCGCATGACTTGCTGAGAAATGGAGTGTGCTTGGTGCATTCTCTTGTACCTTCTTTCTGTTTATGTGCCATGAACCCCTTTTGGTGAGTGTATATAATCAGTCAAATACATTGTGTACCATCCAATTCACCTGAAGAGTTGTGAATTTATTATCACTATCCTATAATTTGCTAATATTTTCTAAGAAATTTTATGAAAAAAATTTACAATAGAACTTAACAAGATTGAAGACAATGATTTGCTAATGCACTTTCCCCTCCATACTCAAAGACTGTGCATCTTTTTTGTTTTGTTTTGTTTTTTCTTTCTTTTTGATTATTAATCTTTGATCTTTTTTATAGTCCAGTTGTTATCCCCCTCCCAGTCAGACCTCTGACTATTCTTCGTGCTATCCCTTCCCCCCATCTCCAAGAGGATGTCCCCACCAGACCTCCCCACTACATGGGTCCTTTTAACTGGACCACCTGCCATTTAATATAAGCAACATGAGCATTTTAGGATTTTAGTATATGCAGGGTTCTAGAATCAATCACCTATGTACACATGAGACCAACTTTTAGTAGAAAGGGAAAAAACCAAGTAATAGTGTGTATCATTAAAAATTCCTACCATTAGCCTCAACTTTAAGGTAAATGTAGTCAAGTTACAATTCAGTTTGGAGAACTAAATATGTGAAAAATAAGTATTTTGAGAGAAAAAAAAAAGTAAATCAGATTTATAATGGCACCAAGTTCACCTAATGGTATGGTTTAAATCATTGAGCTCATGATGTTTTCAAATCCCAAAAAGAACTCTTCAATATGATATAGTTCATTTAAATCATTAGTACTTTTTCTAAAAAGAATAAATATTAATAATAATTTAACTGATAGTATTATGGTCAGTCAAATCTTGAAAAGTATAATCTACATGCACATAATTACTTAAGGAGGTAAGTGCTTATAGCATACACTAGGAGACAGAAAAAGGACCTACCTCTTCAAACAAGAAGCAGAAATAATTCCATCCCAAATAAACTGATATCTATAGTCTTTCTCATCCTTACAAATTGCCTTCTTGCAGGAAACAGACCTTATCCTGACATTTAATATTTCAATGCACCGATCTTGGTGGATGGAGAATGGACCAGGATGTATGGTGACATCTGTGACACCTGCCCCAGATTGGGCTCCAGAAGACCATCGATACATCACTGTCTCAGGGTGTTTCCTGGAGTACCAATACATAGAAGTGGCTCATAGTTCCCTCCAGATTGTCCTCGCAGTAAGTGTTGACAACTAACCATTCCTTCTAGTGTTTTTGGAATTGTTTATTTCTGAGCAAACCCAGTGTGTACAAGGACTGTATGTTGATGTGGAATCTGTGTGGGTATTTTGTTTTGTTTTGTTTTCTGGTTAATGGCATTAATAATAGTAATTTGCTGGGTTAATTCAATTCTTAGCAAACCTGTGTATACTACTTTTTATCAGCAATTGACAAAGAGCCTGTGATGTCCTCCAACCCATAAATATTTGATTATTTCATTGGTAGTAGAATCTTCTGAAGATTCTAAAGGGACCATAGGAAAGGTTTACACATCTCACATTTGTCCTAGCTAAGACGAAAGATTTATGTAATGTGTGTGTGTGTGTGTGTGTGTGTGTGTGTGTGTATACACACACACATATATATATATACATACATACATATGTGTGTGTGTGTGTAAGTAGCTAAACTGTTAGCTAAATATATTTCTTTTTGTATCTTTATTCTTTCTAGATTTCACAGGTCTGTCACTTTTTATTCTCCCTCATTTTTCAGACCATTTCATACTTTCTATAGAGTATACCTCTAGGCTTTAATGCCCTCATATTGTAACAATAAAGAATCTTCCATTTTTCAGGAGGCAGTGAGGTTATATAAATGTCAACTTAGTATTCCATATGCTTATGTTCTACAAACAAATTATTTCCATTATTAGGACAAAGATTCAAATAAAAACAACTCTTCTTGAAGAAACTTAGAAAACCTAATTATGTGGTTCTGTGAGGTTTACAAAGTTGAAAACTTTCTTATGCAAGAATTCACACGTCTATGTGAGATCATAGAGCCATATACATTTTCTTTAGATTCTATGTAGACATATAATTGATGTGCACAAACTTAAACTTGTTAACAAGTAAAACTAGTTTCTTACCTTTCTTCATCTAATTATTGTGAGGATAATATTACTCAGACCTGAATAATAAGGAACAATAAATTATATGTGAAATGGTATCAGTGTCTCCAGATTTAAAAAATAAAAATAAATCTTTGTAGCATCATAAATGATATTGTAACTGGGCATGGTGGCACATGAGTTTAATCCCAGCACTCAGAAGAACACAGGGACAGGAGAATATATAACAAGTTCCCAAACAGACAGTCCTACACAGAGAAACCTGGTCTCAAAAACAAACAAAAAGCAAAGTAACAAAAAGCAAAGCAAAGCATGATTTAAAAAATGATATCACTGTGGTAGTAAACATTTTTATAAACCTCTATAACCAAGGTTGTGGACATGGCTGTAATCTGTATATTTGGGAGGCGACCTCAGGGTCTTGAGTCCAAGGCAATTGTGAGCTATATCCCTAAACAGGTCTCAAAATTCAAAACAAATCTAAAGAAAAACATTTCCTGTGTGTATCAACTTGTGTCTCTGTTGGTGGTGCTACTTGTCACATAAGACGGCAAGGCTAATGGTGCCACCTCCAACCCAGTGGTCATGAGTTGCCATGCCTGACATCATAATAGATGTGGAGGCTCACACTAGCATACCCCTGCTCAGACGGTAGGGCTCATCATTATAGTTCACTGTCTCTCAGTCCCAAAGAAAGAACTATAAATCTTTGCAGAGAACCCTGGTTTCTAGAAAATCTGAATTGTGTTCTTCCCTAAAATGCTAGCATTTTTTAACCCAGATTAGATGAACTCTTTCCTGTCTTGGCATTGTAGAACCATTTGCTTAGACACTGAACTGACAGAGCAATGGTGGGAGGTTCCTTCTCTGAAAAACTATAGTTGGAGCATGAAATGGGGCTTATAACTAAGCTTTTGAATAACTGAAGGTTGGGGAGATCATAGATACAGACTAAAGAAAATGAAGGTGGGATACAGGCTAGATATGGGAGGAATATCTATGTCTTCTCTAAGAATAGGTGTAGATTTTCCAGGAATTCAGTCACCACATCTTGTCCCTTTTTAGGTGGCTTCGCAGTTATAATCACAGAAATGTCAACTGTGATGGGCACCAAAGCATGTGTACTGAGAATGCAGATAGGCTACATTAAAGTTAGAGGTTATCAGGTGGTCACTATGGCTGCCAACCTATATCCATCATATATTCAATCAGTTTTGTCTTAGTTGCATCAACAGGGACTATTGCTCTTCAGGCACACCCTGGTTTTCAGGAATCCTGTTCTCAAAGACAAACCAGGTCAGCATAGGCAGAGATTCAGTAAAGTTAAGTTGAGCAACAATGGCATTAGACTGTTCTCTTTCATTGCTCCAACCCAAGACATGAAGAAAGTCTTTGGTGACAGTTTTATTGGGAAACTAAGGTAAGCCAGTTATGATGGCTTTATAGTCACTTCATTCTTCAAAAATCTAGTAAAGCAGAATCTCATGAGAAAAGTAAAATACTTCTGGAATGAGGAGACAGATAAAATGCCTTCACACAGATATATAGAGAGGGAATTTAAACAAAATACACTTCCTATGCAAACTATCTCATCATTTGTATTGAACCTACAATTTGGAAAAATTCCACCTATGACCAAAGATAATATGAAGATATAATTTGTGTGCATGGGTACTTATAAATAATCACTTTTAGAAAGCTATTTGCATTTGTGTTGTGTGTGTATGTAACTAAAACTGCTATTTTATTAAACCCCACGTAAGATTTTGCATGTAGAAACATTTTTCATACAAGGGTGACATCCTGTTCAAAAATATATATATTACACAGTAATACACAGAACACCTTTAAAGACAGGTGTACATAATGCAGAGAAGATAAAATGCCTCTAAGAGTTGCTGTGATTGGCATCTCATTTCACCTGACTACATTGTCTCGAGAACAGAGAAAAGGCGTCCTCAACTCTCCCCTTTTTAGCAGCTCCTCCTTTGAGGACAGCAGTTTTTATTTCTCAGTTCTGACTGTGGCAGAGCTCAGAATAGTGAGGAGGTACATAATTAAGTTCTATATACTTTCTGCCTTTGGGCTTGCTGTTGTTTAGCCAGCCTTGGGCTGAAAAGTGTCTGTTGTTCCCCTCAGGGCTTATGTTGAATATTTTTTTTCTGCCTTATGAACACCTTTTCCGCTGGTCATTATGATCACTTTAGCAGCACTGAGTAAGGAATAAAATCCTGTCTTGAATATCTCTGTACCTCCCCCACTGAGTCACACGGATTCTTCAGAATCAATCAAATATTCAATTCTATTCGTTTTAGTAAACAGTTCCTGATGTTTGGCCCTATCGGTTTCTGGAGAAACAGAGAGATCTGAATCTCTATACTTGAGGATGTCACAACAAAAATAGAAGCAGAGTCTTGATGGTACTAACCTAGTGCAGGTAGCAAACATCAGAGGATGTAGCAAGAATATATTTCATGCAATTTGGGGCTTAATTTTGCTTCTCACTCTCATTCCATATTCAGCAAAGTCAGCTAAACTCTAACTCTTATCTGCATCCATCTTTGAAGCTGGCCTCTAGGTTGTCTGGCTCAAATCTGCTTCCACATACAATCCTCTTCCAGTTATTGCTCTTGATTAATTCCAAATTTCTCATTCTTTTATTCTGCCATGGCTCAGCCTTTCTTTCACTGATTCCTGAACCCCCAAATGCTTGTTACCCAATTGTTAGGTTTTCTGCCAATCAACTTCTGAATGATTTTGGAAGGAGCATTCACAAAGCCCAAATCTTCATTACACACATAGATATGTCCCATCTACAGCCAAAGAAAGGCAAATTAATACCCTTATAATTGAGTAGAGGCGCTATTAATCACATAGCCTCCAGCTGAGCAGAAAAACAGGCAGAAAACCCTAATGATGAGCCAGGTGTCCATCTTCCAGCTTCCTACGCCTATGTTGAATTCAAAAGGCATACAGGTGTATGAAGTTTTAATAAAACAACCAAAACAATGTTTTTCAAATCCCCGCATTTGCAAAACACATTAACTATGTGTAGGGAGAGCAAGAAGGAGATCAACCTGGGAAATGTTGTTTTTGCATTACAAACAGATTCAGATAATTTATTAAGCAGTGTGTGACTGATAGAGCAAAGAATAGAAAGCATGCTCACATTAATCCGTGCTTTTGACCATGTCACCATCCGTCAAGGCAGAACAGGTTAAAAGCCTTCATTCACATGTGTAGTGGGTTAAAAGAGAGCGGGTATGTTCTAACAGAAAGGAGGGGAAACAACCTTCAACATAAATGCTGTTTCCAGCTGATGAGTAATGGATTCCTGAAGTCCAAAACTTCAGAGTCTGGCTGGGCAAAGAATCCTATGATTGATTAGCTCCGTCTCCCATGGGGGAAGAAGAGTTGGTGTCCATGAACTTCACATTCATTACGTACAAATTAGCTTCACTCCTGTAAGCAACACCATAGCAGAAAAATATAACATACACAAATGTTATTTTAAGAGAAATGATTTCTTGTAAGTAACTGTATTTATTGAAATTATGTTAGAATTAAAAAAAAAAAAAAACAAGAAGCTCATTGGAAAACAAAGCCAGTTAGTCACTTGTTTCTATAGCCACATCCAGAGAATCAATATTTCTAAATTTAATATAAACCTCAGGAACCAAAATTGCCTGCCTTTCTTTTCCTTTATTTCCTTTACATCCGACACACTTCTAAATTCATGGCACCTTGATGATTATTGTTTTAGAAGACGAGCAGAGAATATTGGTGAAAAGGTAAATAAGCTTAGTACTTCCCACAGTCATTAGAGGTGGCTTAGAAACCATACACAAATTGGCAGGGATTCAGAAAGACTTTAGGAAATGCTTTCATACTGGTGTATAGCTCTCAGCTAAAAATACAGCAGTTGTCTTGTCAGACACATATCTTTTCTGTTCATAAAACTCTGTGCTTCATAGTGTACATGAAATCATGATGCAGCAGATTAGAGTTAAATAAAAAGTAATAAAGGAAACATGGTTTTTTTTTTTTTCAGATCAGTGAGTCCCAGCTATTCCAATTATTGTAGGTTAATAATTAGCACCTGACATTTGTTGCACTCAGATATGCCTAGGAACATCAGGGGTGTGGGAACTTTACTATTTTGGAACACTTCATCCAGGATTGTTAGAGTCTGTGCTGGAGTACTTTCTGAGAACTGGCAATTTGCCAACGTGTGTGGTACACACGAGTACATGGGCTTAATACTGTGTATGCTGCAACTTATGTCTCCTATAACCTGGAACCACTTACTTACATTGATTTGATTGTTAAAGATTTTGGCCCTAATGTTCATACCACTAGGATATTGCTAGGAAATATGTATTCAGTGTTATAAGAATGTTTGGCTTAAAATGAGATGGCCAGGGATGTGGAATAAGCTGGCTCTTAGCTACAGCTATATTTGGAATCCATATGGTTGTCATGGTAATATCCATTTTGTACATATTAAAGTGGAAAATAAGAAATATTTTTCCGTTTTCTTCTCTTTTTTATAAATTTTATTTTGAAGCAGGGTCTTATTCTGTAGGCCAGAAGGGCCCTAGACTCCAGGACATCCACCTGCTTATTCCCCCAAGTGCTGGAATTACAGTTGTGAGCATAAGCCATGACATCTACCTAAACAGAGTTGCTGATACAAAAAGTAAATTTAATTTATCTGATGTGTGAAATTGTATTTATCCATTTATAGTATGATTTTTATTTTACAAGTTTTGTTAAAAATAACTCAGAGCACATATTTTAAATTAACAACACATTATATTATATAAAAAGACACAAATGCAGAGTCAATAATCTGCCAACATTTACAAACATTTTAATTTAATCAGGATTGGTTCCTTTAAGAGATTCCGTAGTATGATTAATAGCTGTTCATTAGATCTTTGTCATGTTTTTGATACATTTCCCAGAAATTGTTGCAAATTGAGCAATTTCCATTTCTTTGCTTTCATTGAAGTAGAAGGAAAACCTAATAGATTTGCCAGTTGGCAGGTTATTTGAAATGATTTCTGTGATAGAGAATGTGTAAATTGTGGCATGCGGTTTAGAATAAGTTACATAAATTGGGTAACATCGTACAAAATGTACTATTTTGATATTTAAGAACAAGAATTTTCAGTGCCTATAAGTAAGCAATATACTAAAATATGAATCATGTCAAGCTGTCTCATTCTGGTACTAATAGCAAATTTATTTCAAATAAAAATTTAATTTGCCCTTAATAACATTTGATCCATGTTTATTATAAACTGTATTGTTTTGATGAATTGTGTAAAATTATAACTATGACTATAAGTCACAGGCAAATACATTTTGACATTGAATTCTCATGAAGTCAGAAAAAAAGTCAGATTTAAATTTATGTATGTTAATATGTAAAACAAATTATAAAGATGTATATTAATTCAATGCAAAGTAGTATGAGATGATAGGCAAATGAAAACCAAATAAATAAACTTATTTCATTAGAGCAAAATTCTGTGAAAACAGTGAAGAAGAACTATGAGTTCAAAAATACAATTAACTCTATAAAACATTTCATCCTTAAAAAGAGACTAGGTTTTGCTTTTCATTTTTCACACAATATGTTTTGGTGATATTCTTTCCCCTTCTCCAAATCCTTCCAGATCTGACTATCCATACACCTTCATGTTCTTTCTTACTCTATTTTTTTTTAAAGAGAACACACAGAGACACATACACTCTCATGTATGTGTACACACACACACACACACACACACACACACACACACACACACACACACAAAACCAAATAAAAACATGGAGTCTACATTATGAATCATTCTGTGATGGTCAACTACTCCTGAGCATGAGACCTGACTTTGAGTGTGGTGGATACACCCAGAGTCACTCCGCTGAGGAGAACTGATAGATTGCAAATAGATGTTTGGCTGGGTGTGTTACTTTGTACTTATTTGCCCTTTTCCCTGCTGGGATTTTTGTCTGACAGACTTGTGCAGGGCTTGGTGTGTGCTGTCCATCTTGGTGAGTTTGTGGCTGCATCAGCTTCATTGTCTTGAAAAGTTTCCTTGGAGCTGTCCAACACCTCTGGTCCTTACAATCTTTCCTTCAGCAATGGTGTTTTACCATCAGGTTGTGGAGAATAACCAATAGCATTGGCAATAGCTTATAATGCTTGAGGTGGGGATTCTAGGAGATCCCTCTGGCCAACAACAATAAATGACACAACTCATCCTTGGCATTGGAGGCTTTATTTAGTAGCATACGGCATCTAGTTCAAAAATTTTCCCCTCCATTGTATGATAACACCATCTAAGATCTAAGATATCTTAGGTGGTGTTACCATACAATGGTATTATAATTATATAATATATAATAATATATGTATATATATGCGTATATGATATATATATGCTTGTATATGTATATGATATGATGTATATGAGTGAAGCTTCTACAGGAATAGGTTTTCCTGTGGCTTCTCAAAAGGCCTTTAGTGTTGGTAATCCATCACCAAATTTTCTCCTTTGTTCTGCTTTTCCATTTTCTTCTCTTTTAATTGCTCTATTCTAGTTTTCCCTTTATCCTTTTAAAATAAGAATTTATTTTCCTTTATTGGTTTTATAAGTATGATTATAGTTATTTCTATTTTCATATTAATATATTTATTTATTCTCTTTATATCCTGGTCACAGTCCCTGACTAATATGGCTCCTCCTCCCGTCCCTCTCTCCTATGGGTGCCAACCTACCTTGACACCCCAAGCTACTGCAGGCTTGACACCTCTCCCATTGAGGTCAGAGAAGACATCCCACTTAGGGGGACAGGATCCATGGGCAGGCAACAGAATCAGGGTAAGCCCCTGCTCCAATTGTTGGGGGACCTGCATGAAGACCAAACTGCTTGTCAGCTGCATATATGCAAGGGACCTAGTTCCAGCCCATGTATACTCTTTGGTTAGTGTTTCAGTCTTTGAGAATCCCCAAGGGTCCAGGTTAGTTGACTATGCTGGTCTTCTTGTGGGGTCCCTGTCCTCTTGGGTTCCTCAGTCCTTCTCTCTAGTCTTCCACAAGACTTCTCAAGCTCTGTCTAATGTTTGGCTGTGAGTCTCTGCATCTGTCTCAGTCAGCCACTAGGTGGTCCCTCTCAAAATGCAGTTAGACTAGGCTTCTGTCTGAAAGCCTAACAGAGTATCATTAGTAGTGTCAGGGATTGGTGCTTGCCCATAGGATGTACCTCAAGTTGGGCCAGTTATAGTTGGTCATTCCCCCTTCATACTTTTATAACACTGTTTTCCATTTACCCTTCCTTGGAAGAGCCTCTCCTCCTGTCTGGTCTCTTACTAACCACCTAACCTCTGTGAATATTGAGAATGACTAACACATAACTAAAGCTTAAAAACTAATATTTATTTATAAGAAAAAACATTTTATGGACATCTTGGCTGTTTCTGATTTCAATCTTTTATGGACAGAGCAGCAATGAACACAAATAGGCAAGTATCTCTGTGGTAAGAGGCAGTGTCCCTTGGGTAAATGTTCAACCCTGGTGTGTTTAGATCTTGTCCAACTATTTTCAGCTTTTTAAAAAATCTCTGTGTATAGTTCCATAGTGACCTTGTAAATTTTCATTCACACAGTAATGAGTAAGTGACCCCCTCCCCCACGTCCTCACCAACACCTGTCCTTTTTATTGTCTGGGACATTCTGAGTGGGGTAAAATGAAATCTCAAATACGTTTGAATTTGCAGTTGCTTTACCATCTCTGTTTCATCTTTTGGGAACTCTCTGTTGAATTCTATACCACATTTTTAATTTTTCATGTTCAGAGTTTTTGGGTTCTTTTTTTCCATGTCTGCCTGTTAAGTCTTTTGTATATTCTAGATACTAACCCTCTCTCTGAAATACAATTGTTGTCTATCTTGTCTATATATTTTTTAGCTTTTTGTATATATAATTGGTAAAGATTTGTTCCCATTTGGTGGGCTGTCTCATTGCTAGAATGATGGTGTCCTTTGCTATACTGAAGCTTTTGAGTTTCAGGAAGTCTTATGGTCTTTACTATCAGAAAATACATTCCTTTGCCAGCGAATTTGAATATATTCTCTACTTTCTCTTCGACAAATTCAAGGTATCTTGTCCTATGTTTGGGTCCTTGATTTACTTTGATTTTGTGAAGAGTGATAGATACGCATCTATTTCATTCTTCTGAGTGCAGCTATTCAGTTTAACCAGCACCATTTGTAGAAAATGCTATCTTTCCTCCACTGTATGTGCATCAGTATCAAAAACCAGGTATCTGGAGGTATGTGGAATTATAACTAGGTCTTCAACTCTATGTGTTTCTTTTTAATGCCAGTACCAAGTTGTTTTGATTAGTATAGTTTTGTAATACAACTCAAAATATGGAATCATGATATATCCAGTAGTGTAGAATCATCTTGGCTATCCTGATGTGTGTGTATGTGTGTGTCCATATGAAGCTTAATTTGTATTTTCAAATTCTGTGAAGAATTGTTTTGGAATTTTGGTGGAGACTACACTGAATCTAAAGATATAGGATGGCCATTTTCAAAATATTAATCCCACTGATCCATTAGCATGTGAGATCTTTTCAGATTTTAATGTTCATTTCAACTTCATTCTTTAACTTTTTTCTTCAATGCATTAAGGTTTTTAGAATACAAGTGTTCTTTTTTTTGCATCCTTTGTTAGAGTTATTTCAAGATTTTTTTGAAGATACTATTAACAATATTGTTTCTCTAATTTCTTTCTCTTCATGTTTACGTATATTTACATGCAGGTTGTGTGTGTGTGTGTGTGTGTGTGTGTGTGTGTGTGTGTGTGTGTGTTCATGCATACATTTTAACTTTGTATATTGCTACTTGGATGAAATTATTTATCAGCTATAGAAGTTTTCTTGGGGAGTCTGTAGGGTCTTTTATATACAAAGCCATAATGTCTGAAAAATAAGAATAGTTTGGCTTCTCTCTATTCGTTTCCCTTTATTCTCTTCAGTTGTTCTATTACTCTAGCTTAGACTTTGAGTAGTATATTGAACAGGTAAGAAAAGAAAGGACATCTTTGCCTTACTCCTGATTTTAATGAAAACGAACGAAATAGTTTATCTTCCTTTAGAATGATGTTATCCATGACTTGTTGCAGGTTGCCTTTATTATATTAAGATAAGTCTCTCCTATCCCTAGTTTTTCCAGGGCTTTATCATGAAGAGATGTTATATTTTGTCAAAGTCCATTTTGGCACCTAATGAGACGATCATCTGATTTCTGGTTTTTGATCTGTACACATGGTAAATTACATTTATTGGTTTATGTATGTTCTACCATGCCCAGGCCTCTGAAATGAAGCCAAATTGATCATCGTGGATAAATCTTTTTTGATTTGTTCTTCTGTTTGCAAGTATTTTATTGTGTATTTTTGCATCTGTGTTCATAAGGAATACTTCGATAATTTTCTTTTTGTTGGGCCTTTGGTTTTTGAATCAGCATAATAATGATGTCTTTAAAATTGTAAATGTTTCTTCCACTTCTATTTTGTAAAATAATTTGAGGAGTGTTGGTATTAAATCTTCTTTGAAGGTCTGATAGAATTCTGAGATGAATTCATGTGGCCCTGGGTATGTTTGTTGTTGTTGTTGTTGTTATTTGCTTGTTTGTTATGTTTTGGGGAGAGATCTTTTAATTGCTTCAGATGTTTTACAATGGGCTATATGTATAAGTTTTTTATTTCACCTTGATTTAACTTTGGTGGGTTTTACATATCAAATATGCCTTCATATATTTTAGGTTTTCCAGTTTGGTGGGAAACAGATTTTTTTTAGGTTTAAATGGTTTAACTTAGGGGGATTATAATAGAATGAAATCATTTCCCCTTCCCTTTCCTCCCCCCAGATCCTCCGTTCCCATCATTTAAACATATCTTCTCTTCTTCAACTTCATAGCCTCTTTCCTTTAATTTGTGTGTGTTTGAATATGTGTATTCACAAATATATAAATATAAGCTTCTCAGTCTGTATAATGTAACTTTTATGTGTATATTTTCAAAGCTGATCATTTGGTATTCTGTAACCAAGGGGTGTGCTCTTTCCTAAAGAAAACTATTTCTCCTACTGTAAACATTCTGTAGTTGCCTATGGTTCTTTCTCAAGAGTTGAAACCTTGAGTTTCTCCATTATATGATAACAAGTCTGTTTGTATTGTTCTAGTTTAGCTAATATTTAGGCAGCCATATTGGCAAGACTTTGTGAGTTTAGCTTCTGTTCTTTTCTTTTCTTTCTTTTTATTTTTTGTATTGTTTTGTAATTTTTATTTTTTTGAAATTTTTTTATTGGATACTTTCTTTATTTACATTTCAAATGTTATCCCCTTTCCTGGTTTCCCCTCCGAAAACCCTCTATCCCATCCCCCCTGCTTCTATGAGGGTGTTCCCCCACCCACCCACCCATCCACTCCTGCTTCCCTGTCCTGACATTCCCCTATACTGGGGCATAGAGCCTTCACAGGACCAAGGGCCTCTCCTCCCACTAATGTCTGACAAGGCCATCCTCTGCAACACATGTGGCTGGAGTCAAGGGTCAATCCATGTGTACTCTTTGGTTTGTGGTTTAGTACCTGGGAGCTCTGAAGGGTTTGGTTGGTTCATATTGTTGTTTCTCCTATGGGGCTGCAAACCCCTTCAGCTCCATCGGGCCTTTCTCTAACTCCTCCATTGGGGATTCCATGCTCAGTTCAATGTTTGGATGTGAGCATCCACCTCTATATTTGTCAGGCTCAGGCAGACCCTCTCAGGAGACAGCTGTATCAGGCTCCTGTCAGCAAGCACTTCTTGGCATCCACACTACTGTCTGGGTTTGGTAACTGTATATGGGATTGATACCCAGGTGAGGCAGTCTCTGGATGGCCTTTCCTTCAGTCTCTGATCCACACTTTGTCTCTGTATCTCATCCCATTGGTATTTTCCCCCCTTTTAAGAAGAACTGAAGTATCCACACTTTGGTCTTCCTTCTTCTTGACCTTCATGTGGTCTGTGAATTGTATATTGGATATTGCAAGCTTTTGGGCTGATATGCACTTATAAGTGAGTGCATACTGAGTGCATACCATACGAGTTCTTTTGTGATTGGGTTATCTCACTCAGGATGATATTTTCTAGTTCCATCCATTTGCCTAAGAATTTCATGAAGTCATTGTTTTAAATAGCTGAGTAGTATTCCATTGTGTAAATGTACCACATTTTCTGTATCCATTCCTCTGTTGAGGGACATCTGGGTTGTTTCCAGCTTCTGGCTATTATAAATATGGCTGCTATGAACATAGTAGAGCATGTGTCCTTGTTATATGTTGGAGCCTCTTTTGGGTATATACTCAGGAGTGGTATAGATGGGTCCTCAGGTTATACTATGTCCAATTTTCTGAAGAACCACCAGACTGATTTCCAGAGTGGTTGTAACAGCTTGCAATCCCACCAACAATGGAGGAGTATTCCTCTTTCTCCACATCCTCACCAGCATCTGCTGTCACCTGAGTTTTTGTTCTTAGCCATTCTGACTGATATGAGGTAGGAATTTTAGGGTTGTTTTGATTTGCATTTCCCTGATGACTAAGGATGTTGAACATTTCTTTAGGTGCTTCTCAGTCATTTGATATTCCTCAGTTGAGAATTCTTTGTTTAGCTCTGAACCCCATTTTTAATAGGGTTATTTGGTTCTCTGGAGTCTAACTTCTTGAGTTCTTTGTATATATTGGATATTAGCCCTCTATCGGATGTAGGGTTGGTAAAGATCTTTTCCCAGTCTGTTGGTTCCCATTTTGTCCTATTGCGAGTATCCTTTGCCTTACAGAAGCTTTGCAATTTTAGGAGGTTCCATTTGTCAATTCTTGATCTTAGAACATAAGCCATTGGTGTTCTATTCGGGAAAATTTCCACTGAGCTCATGTGCTCGAGGCTCTTTCCCACTTTCTCTTCTACTAGTTTCTGTATATCTGGTTTTATGTGGAGGTCCTTGATCCACTTAGACTTGAGCTTTGTCCAAGCAGATAAGAATGGATCCATGTGCATTCTTCTACATGCTGACTGCCAGTTGAACCAGCACCATTTGTTGAAAATGCTGTCTTTTTCTCGACTGGATGGTTTTGGTTCATTTGTCAAAGTTCAAGTGACCATAGGTGTATGGGTTCATTTCTGGGTCTTCAATTCTGTTCCATTGATCTATCTGCCTGTCTGTACCAATAACATACAGTTTTTATCACTATTGGTCTGTATTAAAGCTTGGGGTCAGGGATGGTGATTCCCCCCAGAAGTTCTTTTATTGTTGAGAATAGTTTTCCTGGGCTTTTTGTTATTCCAGATGAATTTGCAAATTACTCTTTCTAACTCTAGGAAGTATTCAGTGGGAATTTTAATGAGGATTGTATTGAAACTGAAGATTGCTTTCGGCAATATGGCCATTTTTACTATATTAATCCTGCCAATCCACAAGCATGGAAGATCTTTCCCTCTTCTGAGATCTTCTTTGATCTCTTTCTTCAGAGACTTGAAGTTCTTGTCATACAGATCTTTCACTTGTTTGGTTAGAGTCACACTAAGCTATTTTATATTATTTGTGACTATTGTGAAGGGTGTCGTTACCTTAATTTCTTTCTTAGCCTGTTTGCCCTTTGAATAGAGAAAGGCTACTGATTTGTTTGAGTTAATTTCCTAGCCAGCCACATTGCTGAAGTTGTTTACCAGGTTTAAGAGTTTTCTGGTGGAACTTTTGGGGTCACTTAAGTATATTGTCATAACTTCTGCAAATAGTGATATTTTGACTTCTTCCTTTCCAATTTGTATCCCTTTGACCTCCTTTTGTTCTTTAATTGCTCTAGCTAGGACTTCGAGTACTATATTGAATAGGTAGGGAGAGTGGTCAGTCTTATCTAGTCCCTGATTTTGTTGGGGTTGCATCATGTTTCTCTGCATTTAGTTTGATGTTGGCTACTGGTTTGTTCTATTTTGCTTTTACTATGTTTAGGTATGAGTCTTCAATTCCTGATCTTTCCAAGACTTTTATCATGAAGGGGTGTTGGATTTTGTCAAATGCTTTCTCAGCATCACATGAAAGGATCATTTCAGTTTTTTCTTTGAATTTGTTTATATAGTGAATTACATTGATGGATTTCTGTATATTGAACCATCCCTGCATCCCTGGGATGAAGCCTACTTAATCATAATGGATGATCGTTTTCATGTGTCCTAGGATTCGGTTTGTAAGAATTTTATTGAGTGTTTTTATATCAATATTCATAAGAGAAATTGGTCTGAAGTTCTCTTTCTTTATTGGGTCTTTGTGTGGTTTAGGTATAAGCGTAATTGTGACTTCATAGAGCAAATTGGGTGTATTGATATTATGTCTTCTTTGAAGATCTGATAGAATTCTGCACTAAGACCATCTGGTCCTGGGATTTTTTTGGATGGGAGACTGTTAATGACTGCTGCTATTTCTTTAGGGATTATGTGAGTGTTTAGATGATTTATGTGATCCTGATTTAACTTTGGTACCTGTTATCTATCTGGAAAATTATTTATTTCATCCAGATTGTCAAGTTTTGTTGAGTATAGGCTCTTGTAGTAGGATCTAATGATTTTTTTGATTTCCTCAGTTTCTCTTGTTATGCCTTCCTTTTCATTCTTGATTTTTGATACTGTCACTGTGCCCTCTGGTTAGTCTGGCTAAGGGTTTATCTATCTTGTTGATTTTCTCAAAGAACCAGCTTCTGGTTTTGTTGATTCTTTGTATAGTTCTTTTTGTTTCTACATGGTTGATGTCAGCCCTGAGTTTGATTATTTCCTGCTGTCTACTTCTCTTGGGTGTATTTGCTTCTTTTTGTTCTAGAGCTTTCAGATGTGCTGTTAAGCTGCTAATGTATTCTCTCTCCAGTTTCCTTTTGGAGGCACTCAGAGCCATGAGTTTTCCTCTTATCACGGCTTTCATTGTGTCCCATAAGTTTGAGAATGTTGTGCCTTCATTTTCATTGAATTCTAAAAAGTCTTTAATTTCTTTCCTTATTTCTTCCTTGACCAATTTATCATTGAGTAGAGCATTGTGGACCTTCCATGTGTGTGTGGGATTTCTATGGTTTTTATTGTTATTGAAGACCAGCCTTAGTCCGTGGTCACTTGAAAGATGTATGGGATTATTTCAATCTAATTGGATCTGTTGAGGTCTGTTTTGTGACCGATTATATGGCCAGTTTTGGAGGAGGTACCATGAGATGCTGAGAAGAAGGTATATTCTTTTGTTTTAGGATGAAATGTTCTGTAGATATCTGTTAAATCCTTTTGTTTCATAACTTCTGCTAGTTTCAATGTGTCTCTGTTTAGTTTCTGTTTCCATTATCTGTTCATTAATGAGAGAGCGGTGTTGAAGTCTCTCAGTATTATTGTGCAAGGTTCAATGTGTGCTTTGAGCTTTAGTAAAGTTTCTTTTATGAATGTGGGTGCCCTTGCATTTGGAGCATAGATGCTCAGGATTGAGAGTTCATCTTGGTAGTTTTTTTCTTTGGTGAGTATAAAGTGTCCTTCCTTATCTTTTTTAATAACTTTTGGTTGAAAGTCGATTTTATTCGATATTAAAATGACTACTCCAACTTGTTTCTTGGGACTATTTGCTTGGAAAATATTTTCCAGCCTTTTATTCTGAGGTAGTATCTTGTATTTGTCACTGAGGTGCATTTCCTGTATGCAGCAAAATGTTGAGTCCTGCTTACATATCCAGTCTGTTAGTCTATGTCTTTTTGGGGGGGAAATTGAGTCCATTGATATTAAGAGATATTAAGGAAAAGTGATTTTGCTTCCTGTTATTTTTGTTGTTACAGATGGAATTATGTTTATGTGGCTATCTTCTTTTTGGTTTGTTAAAAGAATATTATTTTCTTACTTTTTCTAGGGTGTAGTTTCCCTCCTTGAGTTGGAGAGTTCCATTTATTATCTTTTGTAGGACTGGATTTGTGGAAAGATATTGTTTAAATTTGGTTTTGTCATGGAATATCTTGGTTTCACCATCTACAGTAATTGAGAGTTTTGCTGGGTATAGCAGCCTGGGCTGGCAGTTGTGTTCTCTTAGGGTCTGTATGAGATCTGCCCAGGATCATCTGGCTTTTATAGTCTCTGGTGAGAAATCTGGTGTAATTCTGATAGGTCTGCCTTTATATGTTACTTGACCTTTTTCCCTTACTGCTTTTAATATTTTTTTCCTTCTTTTGGGCATTTGGTGTTTTGACTGTTATGTGACGGGAGGAATTTCTTTTCTGATCCAATCTATTTGGAGTTCTGTAGGCTTCTTGAATGTTGATGGGCATCTCTTTCTTTAGGTTAGGGAAGTTTTCTTCTATAATTTTGTTGAAGATATTTACTGGCCCATTAAGTTGGGAATCTTCGCTCTCTTCTATACCTATTATCCTTATGTTTGGTCTTCTCATTGTGTCCTGGGTTTCCTGGATGTTTTGGGCTAGGAGCTTTTTGAATTTTGCATTTTCTCTGACTGTTGTGTCCATGTTTTCTATGGTATCTTCTGCACCTGTGATTCTCTCTTCTATCTCTTGTATTCTGTTGGTGATACTTGCATCTATGACTCCTTATCTCTTTCCTAGGTTTTCTATATCCAGAGTTGTCTCCTTTTGTTATTTATTTATTGTTTCTATTTCCATTTTTAGATCATGGATGGTTTGTTCAATTCCTTCACCTGTTTGGTTGTGTTTTCCTGTAATTCTTTAAGGGATTTTTGTGTTTCCTCTTTAAGGGCTTCTACCTGTTTACCCGTGTTCTCCTGTATTTCTTTACGGGACTTATTTATGTCCTTCTTATTTATCAGCATCATGAGATGTGATATTAAATCCAAACCTTGCTTTCCCAGTGTGTTGGGGTATCTAGGGCTCACATGGCGATAGAACTGGGTTCTGGCCATTCCAAGTAGCTTTGGTTTCTGTTGGTAAGCTTCTTGTGCTTGACTCTCACCATCTGGTTATTTCTGGTGTTAGTTGGTCTTACTGTCTCTGACTGGAGTTTGTCCCTCCTGTGGGCCTATGAGCCTGTGATCTTAGAAGTGTCAGCACTCCTGGGGAGACCAGCTCTCTCCTGGGTGGGGTTTAGGCGTGGAGGGCTGGGGAACAGCCTTAACTCCGGGGTGCAGATGGAAACCAGAAGGATCCTGTCCCCAGCCACTCCACTGTTCCTGTGCCTGCGCACTCTTGGCCAGTCCTGCTTTGGACAGTTATTGGAGCGAAAGTGGTGATCTCAATTGTGGGCTTAGGAGTGAGAGCACTCCTGGGAGACCAGCTCTCTCCTGGGGGCATTTGTGTGTGGAGGGCTGTGGGGCAGCCTTAGCTCCCAGGTGCAGATGGAGAACGGCTCTCTTCTTTTCAAGAGACACAACCTCACACTAATTTTTCTGTTTCTCTGACTCTTATAATCATTCCTCTCCCCCTGACACTTTGGTGTAGGAATTGCATTGTTGATGTGTCACCGAGGACTGAGCTCTACAACTCTACATTTTGATCATTATGGTTTTCTATAGATTGTCTCTGTCTGTCACAAAGCAAAGTTTCCTAAGTGAGGGTTGAGAATTACCTGTGGGAATAAGGGAAAATATTTATAAAGTACTTAGGAATTATACTAGTTGAGCAAAATAGTACTTATAGGTTCTTTTCAAGATCCATGATTTCACTAGCACTACGTACTTGGCTAGCTTTTCAGTATCAGCAGTGATTTTTCACTCATTTTGAATGGGATTTAAATCCAATTAGAGAGCTGTTGGTCACTCCAAGTTATATGTGACAATACTCCATACTTAGTGGTTTTGTGTCATAAAGTATGCCCTTATGCCTATCTGTCTTGATATCTATTATAATGCTTCACATTTTGTCTCAATTTTATTTCTCTGAATCTTCTTTCTCCCATTTGATTAATTAAACAGAATGTTTGTCAATCTTATGAATTTCTTTTAAAGAACCACCTTTTCACTTCATTGATTCTTTGCGTTGTTTTTGCTGTTGTTTCTATTCCATTAATTTCAGGCATAACTTTAATAAATTTTTCTATCTACTCTTTTGTGGTATTAGTTCTCCTTGTTTTTCTAGAGCATTCAAGTGCATCATTAAGTTATTAACACCTTTCCAGATTATTTTTCAATGTAATGCTACTGCCACTAATGGTTCGTTTAGAACTGCCTTCATTGTGCCTTATAATGTTGCATTCTCATTTTCATTCTGTTCCTTAAAGGTTGTAATTTCCTTCTTGATTTCTTCTTGATCCAATTTTCATTCAATTGTAAGTTCTTTAGCTTCCATGAGTTTATATACTTTTACTGTTTTTGTTGGTGGTGATATTCAGCTCTAATTCATGGGGGACAGACTGGATGGAGGGCATTATTTTACTTTGCCTAGATTTGTCAAGACTTACTTTGTGTCTTAATATGTGGTCAATGTTGGAGAAAGTTTCATAGGCTACTGCAAAGAAAGAACAATCTTTAGTATTTAAGTGGAACATTCTCTAGGTGCCTACTTCGTAGTAATATTATTTAACTCTAGAATTTATCTGTTTATGTTTTGTCTGCATGGCCTACTTATTGGTGAGTTAAAGGTATTGAAGTCTCACACTATCACTACAGATGGGTTTTACCTAAAGCAGTATTTCTTTCATAAAATTGGTTGTCCTTGCATTTGATGCATAAATGTTTAGAACTGTAATATCTATCCTCTTGGGTATATTTTTTTTATGAGTATGTATTGTCCTTCCCTATCTCTCCTGATTAGTTTTGATTTGATGTCTATTTATCAGATATTAAAGTAGCTATGCCTACTTACTTCTTGTTTCATTTGATTGTAATACTGTTTCCATCCTCTTCCCTAAGGTAGTGTCTGTTCTTGATAGTGAAGTATATTTCATGGAGGCAGAAGAAAGATGGGTCCTGTTTTCTAATCAAATCTGCTCATCTATGGCTTTCCATTGAGGGAACTCTAACTATTAATATTGAGTGTTATTATTAACAGTGTTTATTAATTTCTGTTATTTTGCTGTTGTTACAGACCTCTTTTATTTAACTGTTCCATGGTTTATTCCTGTATCCCCTTTGGTTTATTTAACTTTCTCTTCAAACCCAAATTTTCCTTCTAGGAGACCTGGGTTAGAAGACAGAAAGTGATTATATTTTTTGTCATGAAATGTTTTTTTCTTTCTTCTTTGATTGTGATTAATACTTTTATGGGGTATAGTAGTCTCGGCTGGTATCTCCAATCTTTCCAGAGCTTATATAGCATCTATATAGGCTTTTGTTTTTGGCTTTTGAAGTCTTTATTGAAAATCCAAGTGTCTTCTTAATATGTCTGCCCTTATATGTGGCATAGACATTTCCTCATGCAGCTTTCACTATCCGTTCTTTATTCTGTGTATTTATTGTTTTGATTATTATGTGTCATGGGGAATATCTCTTCTGGTACTGTCTATTTGCCATTCGTGTACCTTCAAAGGTTTTTCTTTCTTTTGATTTAGGAAATTTTATTCTATGGTTTTGTTTAAAATAGTTTCTGGATCTTTGAATGGGTTTCTTCTCTTTCCTCTGTATCTGTTATTTATAGGTTTGGCCTTTCCATAGTGTCCTAGATATTCTGGATATTTTGTAGCTGGCTTTCTTAGATTTAACATTTTGGTTGACTGAACTATCCATTTCTTCGACCTTGTCTTCAAGACCTGAAATTCTCTTTTCTATGTCATTTAGTTTAGAGGTTTTCCTTTGAGATATTTTGGTTTTCTGATATTTTAATTTTGAGTTTTATTTAAGTTTTGATTTTCTTCTAGTCATTCTATTTTCTGTTAAAATGTTATTTTCCTAACTGGAATAGTTTATGTTATTTAATTCAATTGGTTATGTTTCCAAGATCTTTTTTGAGTCATATATTTGTGTCTCCTTAAAGATCTCTGAACATATTCATAATTGTTGATTTGAAGTCTTCATATTGTGCTTCAGCTAAATTGCTTCTCTCAGGGAAAAACCCATAGAGGTGCTAGTCTCTGGATAAGGCATATTGTCTTAGTTGTTCAGGTTGTGGGCCAGCAGAATGGTGCTTGATTTTTAGTCTTGGAGACCCTATAGATTTCAAGGTTCATACTCTGACTGGACTCAGATACAAAGTTCTCATTAGAACTCTAGGTTCAGCCTCTAAGTAGTCTTGTGTCAGTCCAGTGGGTGAGATAACTGTTAGGCAAGCAGCTAAGGAAAGGGGACAGATGTTGAAGGTCTCATAAGTACTATTCAGGGTTCATCTATTTGGAGCATGGCAGAGGCAGAACTAAGGGTTCCCCAAGTTTGGCCACAAATGACAGAAAATACCAAACAAATGGCGATGTGATAGAAGGAGGAGCTGAGGCATAAGTGGCAGAAGGTCAAGCGGTATTCTAAAGAGACAAGGATGAGGGAGTGTAAGAGGACAATTGTTTGTGGTGGCTGTGGATCCATGGAAGAAAACCTTCCTGCAGAAGGTGGAGAGTCACAAAACAAATAAGATGGGCTGTGAGGAATGCTGAGGAGGGAAATGAAAGAAGAACTAGGTGGATTTGTTTTTGAAAATACCAAACACATGACTTTACTAATTAAGACTCAGGAGGCAGATGCAGGAGTGAAAGCCTGCTAGTTCAGAAAGGCAGAAAAAGCACCCAGCTGACCTTCCTCCTCCACTGATGTCCTAGAGAGACAAATCCCTTTCTCCTTCTCCATGCTGTCTTAAATACCCTCCAACTGAATGTCCCTCCTTTCTATTTCCTTATGTTTACTCCCGGTCAACTCGCTGCTTGCTACATGTCTTGACCTATCAATGACTTTATTTAATCCTGTTTACAGACAGCTCTCTAGGGTTGAGCTATACCAGAACAAGAAACAGGTTTTTCAACTTCACTATATTGGAGTTCACAATGTGATCAGATATCCTGCAACAGGGACCCTGGGACTACAACATGAGTGGCAGCTGAATCTCAGGGGAGGTATGTAGGCTGAGAGGGCTGACTGGAGTGGGGTGGGTGAGGTCTATACTTGTGTTTTTAATTAAAAGATTGTAAGTTCCAAATGACACTACTGGGCAGAGTAGTATATCTCAGTGGTTGAATGTATGTCTAGCATTCCTGAATGCCTGAATGTTGATCTCCGACATGATTTTAAAAGAAATCACCATAGAATTTAAATTACATCAGATACACTTTTCTTTCTGTCCTCAACATATTTTTATCAGTTATTTGAGAATTTCACATCATGCACCCCAATCAAATTGATTTCCTAGTCCTCCCAGGTCCACTCTCTCCCCTTGTGACCTCCCCTGCTCAAAACACAGAAAAAGAAAAAAAGGAAGGGGAGGAGGAGGAGGAGGAGGAGGAGGAGGAGGAGGAGGAGGAGGAGGACTATGACAATGACTCTCAGTGGCCAGCCCCTTAGAGAAAATTGAGTCCTTCCCCCAACAACAGCAGAAGCCATCAATTGTGGAGAAGCTACACTTCAGCATCCTTATCACAATTTTAAAAGTTTAAATACACTTAAAATAGCAACTTAAATACACTAGCATGTGTGACAATATAAGTAGGCCTTTTGCAGCCATATAAATTAGATAATATTATTAAAAAAACATTTAGATTAAACATAATACTCATCAAATACTAATAGCAGTTTTAGAAACAGAAAATAAACATCACGAAAGGTCATATGAAACCATAACTTACCCTGAATAATCAAAAATAATCTTTAAAAGAGCAAAGCTACACATGTCAGTCTTCCTGTTTTTAAACTATATTATAATATTACAGTGATTAAAGTTGTGTAGTACTGCCATAATGACAAACATATCAATCAGTGGGACAGAATGGATTCAGAAATAAATCAATGTATATATGATCCATTAATTTTCCACAAGATTGCAATCTCAACTATTGGTGAAAAATATCAATTGGTAGTCTCTAACACACGTAGATTTCAGGTAATTTTGCTTGTTTTTTCAACTGATACTTTTCAGGATATGTGGGAGTAGAAATGAGCAATTCTCTAAATCAGTTCTCAGTGTTGTCCTGAAATAGATATGTCTAAGAACTACTATAATTTTTAAATGAAAACTTGAAGAATAGTCTTTGGTGACAATCATTTTCAGAGTTTTGCCTAGAAATATCAGTGTCTTCCCATTCTCTTCACATCTAGTAAGTCTCAAGCCCCTAATTTCCCAGAAACTCACAAAGTCAAGTCAGGAAAGTTTGTTCTGTACTGCCAAGATGGTGCCATAGCTATAGTCAGGGAAGTAGGTTCTCTAATAACAATGTGGCCACTTAGTCCTGTTCAGGGAAATTGGTTCTCTACTGAAAGGATGGTTATACAACTCTAATCATTCCACCATTTTCTCTAGGTCTTCTGAAACATTTTCTTTCAAGTCAGTCCTATGTTAGGAATACCTATTATCAGTAAACCTCTATATCTGTACTACGTCTACTCCATTTCAACAATAACTAGTGATTTGGCATGGATCTGAAAATGAGAACTGAGTCATCAGATCCCTAGTCCAATGTCAAAGTTCAAAAAAAAATAGTTTCTTAGAACAAAACTTCTGGCTCCTTAGAGGAAAAATCAGCACAAGAAACACCATTCCTTCCCCCAGCTCCAACAGTAGCCAGCAGCTGTAATGTTAGATCTTACTGTTAGATGTAAGTGCTGCAGCAAACTCAGTTAGATATAACCACAGTTCTAGGCTCAGTTGTTAGGAATACTACTGGGTTCAGTGGTTACATAACCCTAGGATGTTGAAATTAATGGTTAGATGTACTGGAAAGTGGGCATCATTTGTTAGAGTACCACAGTTTAGACAGAGTTCAGCTGTTGGCTGTACCCAGAGATAGTAGGCTCAGTTTTAAGACAGACCTACAATGCCGGACTCATTTAGGTGTATGTCTCTAGTCCTCCTGGGAACTCAGATGCAGAAACCATGTAAAGGCCAGTGGCTCAGTAAACATATGTGATTTGGTATTTTACAGCATCACTATACTTCATAAAAAATATTCAAAACACATGGGAAGAAGAAGCAAATATGCATGTAAGCAGGTAGTTCCCCCAGGGTTACAGAGAAAAAGAATAGAAATGGAATCAGAAGACATTTCTTGGAACAACCATGTGTTCCAAACATGGAAAATAACAACTTCTACGAACTAATTTTAGAACCCCAGGTGGGCTGTCCCTGAATAGCAACAAATACTACCTATTGAAATAAGTGTTAATGGGTAATCTTTCATTTCAATAATGGTTAATGGGTTCTTTCATTCACTTTGCTTACTGCTAATGTGTGTGTCCTTTGAAATTAGTTAACGTATTGTAAACACCTGGGCAAGCAGAATGCAAGAACTCAAATAGCCTCAGAAGACAAACTAAGTGCAGGGGGTTTTGTTTGTTATTCGCTTGATCTGGTTTTCCCTACTTGTCAACTGGGAAATAGAAGGTAAAATATTCACAATCTGGGAGTAGCCATCCTTAAATCTCACCACTGGTTGTATAATAAAATACTTTGTGATTATAAACTAAATGATAAAGAAATTACCTTGAGTTTGGATAAAGGCAACATCCTTTGTTTTATTCTTAGTTCAGTCCCTTCCACGGCTCTTTGAGGGCACAATAAACTTTTCAGGTTAACTCACAGTGATTGCAAAAGCAGAGGAAACCCTACTACATTTACCTTTTCCTCAGGTATAACACTGACTCATAAGGACAATGTGATCCCACTCATTCTCCTGCACCACTAACCCACCCCTTCCCTTATCAACTATCATCACCCATGAATAGCTGCTTCTATACGGAACGTTTAAAGAATTCCGTTGCCCTCTGAGTTAATCATCTTATTTATTACAACATTCGGAGGCAGAGAATAAAAACATAAGTATGCTTAAGATGTTAGTAAGGATTACAGACTGCAGTAAATCACAAATAATTGTATTTCCTTGATAATGTGAGGTTTAAGTGGAGATTGTATACAGCATATAGTTCAATTAACTAAGTTCAGATCATATTTCTTGTGCTTAACTTTATAACCAAAAAAAAAAAAAAAAACCGTTTCAGAGCTACATTAGTTGCATTGAATCACAAATCTCTCCCAAATAAGCAATCATGTTACTGTCTTATGGGAATAATTACAAGTTGTTGGCCTGGAATAGCAGTTTGCCATCTTTATTTGTATTCCACAATATTATTTAGGATGTCGTTCTAGGCCCAATCAATTAATATGATACAGAATTCTTAGGTGTAAGTACTTCATAACATCTTCCTTTTTGTCATGTAGTCTAAATACAATGAGAAAGAGAGTAAGATGTGTTCTAATTGTTAAATAGGAGCAAAGAAGGATATAAACATGATTTGTACTGACAGCTATAGCGTGACAGATAATTAATTGTTTGGCATGCTATATTTGAGAGAAAAAGAATAAAAATATGGGCAAATACACTAAAGCTAAATAGTGTTTACACAGTAGAAAGGAGCCATCTGTGATATTCTGTCTGTATCTTTCCCTTTTATCAGTTTTATAAATAGGACTTCAACTGCTCTCAGCCCACACATCCTTCTGTTCAGCAAATACATGATTCCAGGGTCTGGTCATCCTCCCTCTATTCTCCTGGTGCCATTATGGCTGCAGGTTTCCTGGCTCTGCCTTTCCCTCTTAATATTTGTCTCTATTCTCACCAATTGTGTTAAAGTCGCCTCGAACAATGAAGCTGAATCAAGCTCACAACTTTAGATGCTAATAAGTTTATAACCCGGTCTTGTCTTACTATACAATTATTTGATTCTATTCAAGGAGGCTGCTGTCACATGCATGTCTGAGTCAGTGTCTATTGCATAGCTGGTTCCCAAGTCCTGACGTTGCAAGCTCTGCAAGGCTTCAAGGGTTGACCTAAATGGTGTGGTAAGGAAAGAAGATAGGCAGAAATGTGGACACATACAGAAAATCAGGGATTTGGTAGTCTGAGCTCTTTAATGGAGAAGCCACTGCCACTAAACCCCAGAAACTCAACATGTTTATTATTATATAGAGTTGAACAGGGAGATGGGCTATAGCATACAGCTGAACAAGGAGGTGAGAGTATCATATACAGCTGACAAAGAGAAAGCTTTGGTTGATCTCTGTAGGAGGTAATCATGCTATAAGCAACTGTGGAGAAAAACTATGGTGACATTTTCTGCACACACTATTGACATCCACACAATGACCAGAAGAAGATTTCTCCATTTTCTGGATCCTAGCCCAGGGAAGGCTTTACCATTCCCATAGGTCTAAGGCACCGGGGTCCTTAACATGGCTATGCTCATGGCAAACAGTACATACTCTTTCAGGACTTCAGTTGCTTCCTGCTCTCATTGATAAGAAGCCAAGAGTGCCACTGCCCCAGGGATATTTTCAGTCCATTTATCTCCTCTTACATCCGGAAATGTATGAATCTCTCTGTTCTCTTTTATCAAGTTTCCACATCCTTCTCTTGACCTTGGTTAGTTCATTACCAGCATACTAATAAGCCATTCATTTCATTCATTGCCCTTCTGCCTCCTTGTCTAGAACTTCATTAGTTCTTTCATCACATAAGTATAGGGAAGATTATACTTTGAATTTTAATATCTAAGCACACAATTCATACATAGCATAGTGTGTTGAAGAATGAGTCAGTATTTCTATATCCTAACACACCAAGGAGCTTCTGTTCATCTGAACTTAGAGTGATCATTGTCTAGTTAAACCAAATAGTTGGTCATCTCACATGTTCTTGAAATTTCCTATTGCTTCTTCTTTGTATAGCTAAGCTTTGTGCAGAAGACCGTTTCTTCCATTATTAGCACTGCACGTATTTGCTTTGTATGGAATTGAAAGGTTGAGTTCAGCTCATGGAGAAAGGTGATTTATCAGTTATTGGGCAAGGTATTTTAGGATAAAGAATTCTCCTCACACTTACTGATCCTAGGAAAGAGTCTAAATGCATAAAATTCATTATATAAAACAAAGCATAGATATCCCAATGTGTTGGCACTGGGATATCCCAATGTGTGCCAACACATATACCTGTAGTTTCACTCCTCAAGAGGACTGCCATGAGTTATGGCTAGGAGAAAATGTTTTAATGAAGTAATTTTATAAAATCATTTTTAGTTTACATTTTCCATAATTATCATCTAGACATGAAAATCTCTTTATCAGAATCCAATTGATCCTTTTGTTTTTCAATAGTAAGAAGTACCTTGCCAAAAATTGGTTGGCATGAAATCACTGTTGCCAATCTTGCCTTTGTACCAATTAGCTCATATAGATCTTTACTTTTCAGATGATTTATTATTTTAAGACTCACCTAATGAAAAATGACTAAAGTAGTATTAATGGGTAATGTAAATTTCACGTATCATTATTTTGAATATAGTGTGTAAGATGGTTTTACATATAAATAATTGTGCTGTTTTCAACAATTGTGAGGTAAACAGTCCCCCTGTGTGTTCTGCCAGTATGACTGGTGACATTATCTGATCACGCAAGTTATAAAGTAAAATTCATTAAAAGCTCTATTTAAGTAGTCTCCGTGAACATTTACCTGAAATAGTCTCTGTTTTATTTTGCTTCTGTGATATGTTATTGATTTTTTTTTCTTTTCTGCCCCATGTGCTTACAGATGTTAATCTCCAGAGCAGATCAATTATTCCCCAACAAAGGCAGTTTGTAGCCTGGCTTTGCTTCACTGAGACCCAGGCAAGAGGCTCTGATGACAGACAAGCTGCTTGTCAGCTTTGCTTCATGAATCCAAAGAAAATGGAATTTAAGAGAAGCAGAGCCACAAGCACTACCTGGGCCCCTTATTTGGGTCTTTTCATGCTGAGGCTGGCAAAGGGCTTAGTCTTTCATCATGTGGTTCACTGACACAAAAGGGAAGGAACGCTTGCGCTTTTCCTCGCCATTCTGGAGACCGCTATGACACAAAATAAACAAACAATATATTTTTAGGGCACCACCTGCAGCCAGCAGCTGTACCAAGCAGAGCAGAACTACGAACGATGTGATTTGTCCCATTTAACATGAAGCCTGAGGTTTGAGGCAAGAGGGAGGAGAAGGGCTCTGTGTACACAACCCACACATTGCAATTTAAACTGAAGCTGATTTTCTTTTTCTTTTTTTTTAGATGTGAACTGAGGTATCATTTTAGCTCTTCTCTCTCCCTACAACCTCTGCTTGAAAACATTTCTATTATTGGGGTTTTAACTGTTAACTGGGGGAAATCATTTTTCTCTCCAGTAAACTTCCATTCATTCAAGAGCAATTTTCTCTTATAAGCAATCTATACTTAAATGCCAACGTCTGCTATATCTAGGCTGTATATAAAATGATGTCTGGCATTTACGTGAGCCAATGACATGGGTAGAGAAACTCATACACTTGGCTTATGTAAGTTTTTCTTCTTATCTTTAGCCTTCATCTATTTCTGTTCTTCCTCAGGATCTGTTTCTTGAAATGTGAGGCATAAGTTCAGGATTTTCTGAAAGCTGAACTTTCAACTCATGCTTAATTGACAATCTGGTTTTTGCACTAACCTGTTCCTTCCCAGGCAGAAAAGTCTGTGTGGCTCATCCTGTTAAAATCCTGCTGTAACACTGCCTAATGCTGAGAATCTTGAGACTGGCATGCAGAATATTTTAAATACATTTTTTCTCAGTTAAAAAAAAAAAAACTACTCATTCCCTCTCCTTCTCCTTCTCCCTCTCTCCCTCTCTCTTGCTATCTAGCTATCTAGCTATCCATCCATCTATCTATCTATCACTCCTCCCTCCCCACAATCACAAGGCCTTGTACTGATGGTTTATGTTTGCCAGTTTGTTGACCTCTGACACCAATCTTGTCTTGTGGTATTCTTTCCAGAGCTACCACCATCACCATGGAGCTCCATGAGTTGTTCCAACTCAAGTGTTTTTCAGGATTTTTTTCCTTTTCTGACAAAGACATCATGAAGACTATAAATGGACTTGCAAGCCGTTTCTGTGTCTTTTCCATTGCTGTCTGGAATGGTTTACTTACCACTTCCTTCGAGTCATTTGCCCTTCCAGATCTGGCTGATCCACTGATGGTGCACATAGAATATCTTAAGTATCTGATTGTTGCATTTTTAAGTGAAAAAGAACACAGAATAGGTGGAACAAATAAATGATCATCAATTGTCTTGACATCAACGTGAGTTTTGTTCGTGGTCTGCCACTTTTTGACAGTAGCCACATTTTATCTCAGTAAGATCCATGCCATGCACATTAGTCCAACAGGTTTGCCCTTAACATCCTCATTAATTAGCTTGAATGTCTGTAGATCAGCAAGGACCCCCTCAAAGACCCTTACAACCATCCGATGCAATTTTGGATCCTTACATCCTTATGACTTGTGTTTTTCCCTTGTTTATAATGTTGAACAAACACAGAGCTTTCACATCATATGCTAATCATTCTTAGAAAATGAATCAAACACTTTCTTCGTGATTCTTTTCTTGCTGTCTGTTGTCATTTGTTATTGCCAACCACTACAGTGTTATTCAGAGAGCCAAAAAAATCCTCGTTCTCTTAATGGGTGTTGATTTTAGCCCCAGAGTTACCATTTTATTTTTATATTATCTAGGAGAGCTGAAAGGTGTGTAGATGAATCTGTGGGAATCCAGGTGGTTACAAACTGAGATTATTTAAACACAGAGAGGGACAGTTGACTTTAACATTAAAGTGGCCATCAAATACTATACAACATTTTGTTTTATCTTGACAGTGGACTTTGTTGTTTAAAAGAATAGAGAACTGTTCTAAATATTTATGAAGTATGGAAGAATGTCATTCTTAATGCCCATAACTGGGGACAGATTCTATTATTATTATTATTATTATTATTATTATTATTATTATTACTATTATTGGATATTTTCTTTATTTACATTTCAAATGTTATCTCCTTTCCCAGTTTCCCCCCTTCCCGGAAACTCCCTATACTAGCCTCCCTCCCACTGCTTCTAGGAGGGTGTTCCTCCACCCACCCACCTACTCCTGCCTCCCCGCCTTCGAATTCCCATATACTGGAGCATCTGTCAAGCCTTCATAGGACCAAGGACCCCTCCTCCCATTGATGCTCGATAAGGCCATCTTCTGTTACATAAGCTGCTAGAGCCATGGATCCCTCCATGTGTACTCCTTGGTTGGTGGCTTAGTCCCTGGGAGCTCTGGGGGGGTCTGGTTGGTTGATATTGTTGTTCTTCCTATGGGGTTGCAAACCCCTTCAGCTCCTTCAGTCCTTTCTATAACTCCTCAATTGGGGACGCTGTGCTCAGTCCAATGGTTGGCTGCAAGCATCTACCTCTATATTTGTAAGGCTCTGGCAGAACCTCTCAGGAGACAGCTATATCAAGCTCCTTTCAGTAAGTACTTCTTAGCATCCACACTAATGTCTGGGTGTGATGACAGTATATGGGATGGAACCCCAGGTAGGGCAGTCTCTGGATGGCCTTTCCTTCAGTCTCTGCTCTACACTTTGTCTCTGTGTTTGCTCCCGTGAGTATTTTGTTCCCTTTTCTAAGAAGGATCAAAGTACCCACACTTTGGTCTTCCTTCTTCTTGAGCTTCATGTGGTCTATGAATTTGTATCTTGGGTATTCGAGCTTTTGGGCTAATATCCTCTTATCAGTGAGTGAATATACCACATGTGTTCTTTTGTGATTGGGTTACCTCACTCAGGATATTTTCTAGTTCCATCCATTTGCCTAAGCATTTCATGAGTCATTGGTTTTTT
>CM052717.1:2624934-2666037 GCA_028551405.1 Uromys caudimaculatus | reverse complement strand
GACTTGAAGGTCTTGCCATACAGATCTTTCACTTGTTTGGTTAGAGTCACACCAAGATACTTTATATTGTTTGTGAAAATTGTGAAGGGTGTCATTTCCCTAATTTCTTTCTCAGCCTGTTTATCCTTCGAGTATAGGAAGGCTACTGATTTGTTTGAGTTAATTTTATATCCAGCCACTTTGCTGAAGTTGTTTATCAGCTAAAGCAGTTCTCGAGTCATTGTTTTTAATAGCTGAGTAGTACTCCATTATATAAATGTACCACATTTTCTGTATCCATTCCTCTGTTGAAGGACATCTGGGTTCTTTCCAGCTTCTGGCTATTATACATAAAGCTGCTATGAACATAGTAGAGCATGTGTCCTTGTTATATATTGGAGAATCTTTTGGGTATATGCCCAGGAGTGGTATAGTTGGGTCCTCAGATAGTACTATGTCCAATTTTCTGATTTCCAGAGTAGTCTGGGAACAGATTCTTATTATGAAGAAGAAAATTCCAATGGCCTTTGTTTTGTGCCTCACTAACATCCTTTCTCAGTACTCACAGATACCGCTCCAAAACTCTGAGAACTTAGATGAAGGGGTCCGAGATCTGCAGAGATATGTAACTCTAACTGTGGAGAATATCAAGCCCTGTACACCAGGAAGGGATGCTGTTCTCATTATCTCCACTGTCACCATCATAGTGATGGTTCTTAGGAGTATCAAGCATGAAATCCTTCCCCACCAAATTGTCCACAGCAGTGCTTATTGTGAGACCAGCTTTTATTCCCTCTCACCTCTTGAGGGCATTTTTGAGAATTTTCTGGCAATAGCTCCCAGGCATTATTTTTGCTAAATTTTTCTTGCTTCTGAATCTAGCCAATCAATCCTATTTCTGCTTATAATCTTTAACTCTAAGCAGTGCTTTTAGCTCTGTTTGGTTGAATTTTTGGAAGAAGGAAATGAAGAAAAGAAGACCCTTAGTCAAAGTGCCTCTCTGCTCAATAAAAGGAGCAGACACTTGGAAAAGTAGCCTTTAATGAGAATGCGCAGCTTATGACATCCTCTTTGGAACTCTCTGACATCCCTTTGCTGTCTTTGGCTCTGTTCAGCATCATGTTTTCCTCCCTTCTTTGTATCATTTCGAGTAGTTTCTCTTGACTGTTATGCCAAACTCAGCTCTTCCCTTGAAGCCTTTTAGTGAGTTTGTTAATTCAACTTTTGTGTTCCTCAACTACTATTTTTATTGGTTCCCTGTTTTGTTGTTGTTGTTGTTGTTGTTGTTGTATTTTCACCTCATTATAAATAGTCTCATTTGACTTGCATACAATTATTGGAGATGGTAGGTTTATTTATGATGATCATTTTGAATTACATGTCAGATACTTCATATACCATCATGACCGTAGCATCAGTTTCTATAGATAGACTTTGTTCGTGTGCCATAGCTTCTTGGATTTTGGGGGCTTTTGTTGGTATTGGGGGTGGGTTCTTTTTTTTTTTTTTTTTGGTTTTTTATTTGGTTTGTTTTTTGTTGTTGTTTGTTTGTATACCTTGTAATTTTTATCCCACACATTTGAAAACATAGAAACCTTTCCTAAACACCACAAACTGAGGGAAGAATCTTCCCCAAATAGTCTGCATAAAGATTTGAGAATCTCCTTAAGCATTTTCAGTGGGTGTGTCTTCAATGTTGTTCTGTTTCTCTATTTGTAAATGATGGGAATTTGGCAGTTGCTCTATTAATAACCCATATTCTCTCGTTCCCTTGATATGTATCTATAACACTGCAGGTTCTCTGACTTGTAACAAACCGCCCAGTTCTCTTTTATTATCAGCAGCCCCTAGATTGTGCCCATTCCCATCTGTACTACAAAGCAGGCACAAGAGAAGTTGGTCAGAATCACCCACACACCAACCTGATAATTATACAAACCCCAATCCTTTTCCTCCCCACAGAAAAGCTAGGAGTTCTAAGTGGTTTGCCCTCTCAATGTCTCATGACCAGAGTAAGGACTGTGTTGGGTATGCAAAGTGTTTCTTCTGTTTTTGGTGGACCTTGGCTTGCTTCTGAGTGCTGCCAATGGAGAGATGCAGAAAAGACAGAAACTACTCCCTTAAGGAATACACCAAAATATCTGAACGGGTGAAACTAGGTTTCTGTCCTCTCTTTCTTTCCCTCAAAGAATCCAGGAGCTAGGAGCCTTTCCCCAGTCACGCTAACCACTTCAATGAACCTTGGGACAAGCTAAGAAGAGTGAAAACCGTGGATTTTTTAAAATATTTTTGATAAAGCTAGCTTTGGATTCAAATGTACCACAGGAGTATTTCAACTAGTTTCTAGATTTCTAACAAAGGGGATTATTTGTTGATAACTGTCTGTCTGCATTGGGGTAAAGAGTACCTGAGACTTGGTAGTCTACATTCTTAACAATACTATTTCCCTTAATTAATTTTATTCCATGTGTGAGAATAAATAATGAAGAAAAATTGACAGTATTCCTTTCCTAGGTAGTATTGGTGTCACTTTTGTTGTTAGTGACAGGAAGCAGGCAGGGTTATTGTGCAGAAAACAGAAGTAGTGAATATTTGGGATTTTTACAAAGAGGTTATGAAATTCAAAATGGTAAATGCTGCAACTGAATCTTAGTGTTTAAATGTGTTTTAGTCAGTAGCAAAAGTCAGTAGCTTTCTCGGGACCTGTGAACACAAGCTTCATTGCTTCTTTACTTTGTTGAGCCACCAAATCCATGTAACTATTCTTTAATTTACTTCATGTTCTATTAGATGATCCTGATGGTTTCTTCAGCTACAGTGAAGAGTCTCCCATAATAATTTAGTTATAAATAAATAAAGCCCAAAACTTGATGACCAGACAGTTGATGACTCAGACAGTTGAGCCTTTAAGGGATGAATGCAGGGTGACGTTCATCATGTATAGAATGCTTCTCTTTAACATTTTACTGAAGACCGTCGAAGAAGTGCTGCTTCAGCTGGCTTTATAGAAAAGGAACAAGACGCAAATGCTGTTCCATTGATGGTACCTTGACCAGAGTATATTAAACACCAGTCTACAAAACATCAGCATAAGCCAGAGGATGGAATTTCTATCTAGCATTAATAGAAAATATCTCGGCTTTCACATAACCACTCAAAATGGCTCAAGACCCTTATTGAGAGCACTCGAATTATAAACTGCTCATTTCAGAATGAGTTTTTTTCATCTATCTTTAAGGTCCATCACTTTACACTGGCATCAATGTCAGACTTCATACCAAGGTTTTGAGTTTTGCTTCTGAATGGTACTTAACTATCAAGAGGCTTGCCCTGGAAGAACAGACTGAAATATATTCATTAATTCAAATAGTAAATGCATGCATTAAAAAAATCACCCATGCAAGTAGACAAAGGAATTGCAAGACAGCCAATGGTTTTGAATATTTATTTTTCTTGTTTTTACTTAACACTTTCAAAGGAAGATATATAGAATTTTAATAGAATGAATTTCTCAGCTGTGCCGAGATAGAACAGTAATAAATTTTACACTGACTGCCTCTTTCTTTATAAATACACTAAGATATCTACTTTTAATTAGCATTGGTAAATAAAATGAGAAATAAAGCAAACTAACAAAAAGACATATTTTAAATACACTCTAAATTTGGACTCTAAAACATAAGCTAAAATGTCTAGCTAGATAGCATTATAGAAGAAGCTATATTAGTTAATCCCATTCAAAACACTATTTTCAAGAGTCAAAATTCTAGAAAAGACCATACAAACCATTTAGTATAATTTCTGTTTTGTTGAGAAGGGCAAATGTTAACAGCTTCTTCCAGAATCAGGATCATAAGCAAGCTTTCCTGTGTATGCACTCAAACATTTATTCTCTTTACATAGAAAGAAATAATATATTTTGGACAATGTTATGATTTTGCTTGTCAAACCAAGGCCTGTAAAACCCATTTGTCTGTTGAAAAGTTGAAGGTGGACAATGTTTGCTTTTAGAAGGTTCATAGTTTTTCCTGCAGTTTTCTTTTTATCCCTAGTCATAATTACCCATTTTCTTACATAGTACATGATGGGATAAAGACTTCTTCCTTTTCTCTGGTGGCAGTCGTCAGGTGAGCCAAGATGGGTGTGTACAAGTATATCCAGGAGCTGTGATGGAAGAAGCAGTCCAACATGATGCACTTTCTTCTGAAGTGCAGTGTTGCCAGCTCTCTGCACAGGTCAGGGCTCCCCAATTTACCTCACGTAGCCTGATAAAGCATGTGGGCTGGGATACAAGACTAAGCAAGGTTAGAGCATTTATAGGATTCATGACCACCATGGTGGTCACCAATGCCCGGTTCCTAAAGATATAACTTACGGCAAGCCTGTCATCATGGTGTTAATAGCTAAAATTTGCCCTAAGCCTTCAGTCTTGCTGAGAAGAGAGCTGGATGCCATTATGGGCTTTGGGAGTCCTGAATTCCTACTGGGTTAGTGAGGAGTCCACATACACACCTTTTTACTGTTATCCTCATTGATCCATTCTTTACAGCTATCAGAAGAAATCCTGACATCAGTGCATCACCAAACCAGCACACAAACATGGAGAGATACATGGGCTGACATCTGCTGGTCACAAGTTCCACCACACTATTGGTGGCTCTCATGGTGCAGCCTAGAGAAGGTGCAATACTCTCCAGCTCTACTGTTACTGCTAATATACATAATACTTGTACATTTCATACCCAATAAACAATTTAGGACAGAAAAAAAAATACCTGATGGGCAGAATACCTTCACAGCCCACACAGCCCACTTCTGCCTTCTGGGAATGGATTAGTTTTAGTGGATATCTATACTGCCATAGAGAGAACTATCAACCTGCTTTCAAGTTTAGAAACATAAGCTCACCAGTGAAAGGGCTTAATTTATTACCTCTCATAGTGAAAAAGATTTCCCAATATGGAAACCTAGATTTGAACAAACATTTATAGAAAAAACAAGAATGAATTTTGATAAATGAATGTTGCCTAGGCAGGAAATGAGGCTGTGGTTTCTGGCAAGAGGAGAATGTTTTATTTTTAAAATACTTTTAAACTTTTAGAGATTGTAAGATAATTATATCATTTTCTCCTTCCATTTCTTCTGGCCAACCCCCCCCACACACACACACACACACACACTCTCTCTGTACATCCTTCCTTGCTCTCTTTCAAATTTATGGCCTCTTTTTCTTTAATTATTGTTACATACATACACACGTGTGTTCCTAAGTAACTATACCCCTGTATATGTTTTCAAGGCTGACTCTTTGATACTGGAAAATCAATAGACGTGTTTCTCCCTGTGGAAGGATGCTTTGAAAGTGCTCTCTGAACCACTGCTTTGGCCAACCACCTTTTCCTTGCTCTCAGAAGCTTCGCAAGATAGGAATGATTGTTATCACCAATTCTGATTGAAATTCAGGCTGTCAAACGCTCATCAAAAACTCTTATGTTAAATATTGTTCATTTACTAATGTCAGAATAAGAATAAGACTTGTGCTTGAGATTCTTATTAACTTTGAATGGTGGCAACAGTTCTGGCCAATAGAAATCAACCATGGATTGCCAGCTGCACAGTTTATTGTTCTGTCTCTCCCTTTGTTACCTTACTACATGGCTTCTTTTCTCCAGGATAAGCACATTTCACTGTACCAGTGATAGCTGAAATACGGTCTTTTTTCTGTGTCTGTGGTGTCAGCAATTGAAAAATGATGCCATTTCCAAAATAAATACAACTCCAAGTGTTACTCACATAAAGCGTTTGAAGTTTGCTGGTCATGCTAAGGCTTGTCTTCCCTGAAATCAGATGTGCTTCATTTGCTTTAAGGAGATGGACATTTTTATAACACCAGGAACAGAGTCCGGCTAAGGCTAAACCAAAACCAAACCAAAAACTGGCATTGGGAACCCTGAGTCCACCGAAGGGTTTGTTTCTGTAGCTGGGACATGGCAGTGTTCACTCTGTAACCAAAGGCAGAAGACGAGCGTCCCAACCCCCTGTCTAGCTTGCTAAGACTTCAGTTAGCACAGGCAAATCTATCTGAACCCTTTATATCCTTGCCAGAGGTAAGACTGCAATAAACAGGGAGTATATCCTGCTGCTCCTAGAACTTCATACTTTATTGCGTTTTGTTTTTAACTTTTTTTTAAATTTTATTCACTCTAGAAATGTCTTCGTTACCCTAATTTTCAACACTTTTTATTGAAAACAACTTCATTCCACAATTCTGATCAAGCTTTTCCTCTTCCCAAGTCCCTCCCCACCCTTCCCCCAGACAGATCCTTCTGCCTTCTCATTGACCTTTAAAAGAAACAAACAACAAAAAGAAACACACACACTAAAAACTAAATTAATAAATACATAGACACAAAAGGTAGAAAACAAAATATACAAGCAAAAGACCAATATGGCAAAAAAGTGCCAAAGCAAAGCAAAATGAAAGAAAAGTTGTACCATTGAGTTCATTTTATGTTGGGCATCTACTGATTTGCATGAGGCCTCCTCGTCTAAAGTGTAGATAATATACCCGGTAAGACTGCACTGGAGAAAACTAATTTTGTTATCTGCAAGCAGGCATCAATTGCAGAAAGCCTCTAGGCTAGGGGTGGAAGGAAGCTCTTGTTCACTTCCCCTTCACAGCCTTGAGAGCCTCTAGGCTAGGGGTGGAAGGAAGCTCTTGTTCACTTCCCCTTCGAAGCCTTGAAGCCCCATCTGACTAGAATATGCGCAGGTCCTACACACACTGCCAAAGTCTCTGTGAGTTCATATGTTCATGCGTCTCGTTGTGTCAGAAGAATCTGACCTATTTCCTTGAAGTTGTCCTTCATCTGTGACTCAGAATCTTTCTACCTCCTCTTCCCTATAAATCCCTGATCCCTGAGTCAAGGGGCTTGGTGGAGACATCCCATTTAGGACTTAGTGCTCCAAATCTCTTACTCTCTGCTCATTGTCCAGTTGTGGCTCTTTCTGTTAGTTCTTATCAACCACAAGAAGCTTCCCTGATGACAGCTGAACCGGGAGCACTGATGATGTCTGAACAGGGAGTCTCAGTCTGGTATGGTTCCAGAGAGTTGTTTCTGGTTACCTGTGGCTGACACAGAGTTGTGGAGATGGGCTAGAATGAAGTGATACACTGCACTTTGTAATCAAGGAACAATACTGTACACAAGAAATAGATACAGAGATTGGAGAGATGTCTCAACAGTTAAAAGCAGGTGCTGCTCTTGCAGAGGACCCAAGTGTAGTTTCCAGCACTGTTTAATATTTTGAAATATAATTTTATTATACATAGATTTTAAAATAGTAGCTGCTATGCAAAACTCACAAGTCATCATGGCTGCTGTTTATTCCACAGCTAGGGATCACCTTGTGCCTATGGAATTAGCTACGGTTTTGTTTTGTTGTTTTTCCATCAGTAATTGTCTTAAGTGAAGGTGCTACATTGTTTTTTGTTGGAAGAGCAGTTTGGGTTTCTTTAGCCTAACTACTATCAGGTATGTGCTTTCAATGCAGACACAACTTTATATGTAGATAAAGAATTAAAGAATGCAACATTTGGCCAGGCAGTGGTGGCCCATGCCTTTAATCCCAGCACTCAGGAGGCAGAGGCAGGTGGATTTCTGAGTTCGAGGCCAACCTAGTCTACAGAGTGAATTCCAGGACAGCCAGGGCTATACAGAGAAACCCTGTCTCGAAAAACCAAAAAATAAAAATAAAACGAATGCAATGTTAATTTTTAAGGTGACTGGTCAAACACCTTCTCAGTGCTCCTGTTTCATAGGTTGCTCATAGTTAATGCTCAAGCTGACATTTATTATTTGTTTCTTTGTTTATTATGGCATGCCTACTTTCACCTGTTCGTTTTAATAGGTTTTAAAAATTCCATTTTCTCCAGTAAACTCTTTTAATAAACATCCTACTTTTTTCTAGTAAACAGAATATTTGATCTTCAATCTCCAAAGATGAAAATTTCCTCTCTACTACTATAGAAACCATCCTTCGCTTTGGCTTTAAAATTCTATCAAACAGGTGGCATTGCTTTTAGGCCTGACCACCTGAATTATCTAATGTCTAGTTTCTAATCGCCAGAACCACATGGTGTGAGAAGTGAACCATCTTCCCCCAGATGCTCTCTGATCTCCACACACATAATGGTGGGGTGGCAGCGCCATCCCACCATTACCCAAAAAAAAAAAAAAAAAAAAAAAAAAGTTGTGAAAAAAGTAAAATTCTAAATTGTTCCTTACACTTGAAATTTTGCCCTTTTATTCTCACATATGACTTTTACTGTCAGTGCATTTTACCAAGCTTGCTCTGTCTGCTCCATCCACCCCTTTACCAGAAGCCTCTTGTAAGTTACTGTAATGATTTTGATGCCATCCCGCAACCTGCTGCCACCTACTTGGACTGACAAGTTGGCCGGCTGTCCCGAGTGCCATGTCAGGTTCTTCTAGTGTCACTGCCTTGAAGAAAAGGTGGTTCAGCAGCTCTGTCTGGAGGCCGGGCTCAACCGCGTGAAAGTTTCCCAGGCAGCTGCAGACTTCAAGTACAAATCCCTTCAGACCCCAGAAAGTCCGCTCCTTTTTGTAGTCATGTATCTTGAGGTTTCTCAAACCACTTTTCCTGGACCAATGAATATTCAAGAGAATTAAGTTTGAAGTCTGTACAAAGGCTTCTCTTTAACACGTGCCATAATACACAATCTTCTCCTTGTCAGTCCTTAACATCTATCTCTCTGAATTTTCATGGATTTCTGTTTCACAAGGTTTAACTATTTTATATACACTGACTGTAGCATACAATAAAGCAGCATACAAAAAAAAAAAAAGAAATGCAATGTATTTTTGTCATTTATTAAATGGTGCTAAATGGATATAATACAATCTTCTTTAACAGATTGATTTTAAGGCCCGGAATGGTGATACAGAGCTATCCTCTCCGCATTCAAGAAGTGAGGCAGGAGGAGGATGCATTTGAGGACAGCTTAGGATACATATTGAGATTCTGTGTAGAGAAATGAATAAATAAAACCCCCAAAATATTTTGACTCTTAGCTGGGTATAAAAGAAATACTATTTCTATGCATTATTCAGCCCAGATTTCCCATTTGTCTAATTGAACTTGAAGAAATAGTGGTTAGGCTCTAAGTAAAATGAATGCTGGCCTATCTCTCTTCAAAATCATTCAAGCTTATGAAAATATTTTTTGCACTGTATTAATATTCTATATAATATTTCAAAAAATACTAATGGTGGTTTAAAATTGTAACCCCATGTGTAGTAAGTATGTTGCATGCTATATAGTGAATGCTATCAGATGTAGAGCAAACTTTTTTGAAATGTGATGGTAATTTCACAGCCCACTGAAAATATGTTAGAATGTTCCTCTTATGCTCTATGGTCATAACAGTCCAGGAGTTTTATGTCCTCATGTACACTGCTTATATTCCGGTCTGTTCTTTTATTGAAAGTTGATGATCTATTGCCTTTTTGTCATTGTGGCTTAGAGCTGATTTTTATGATCAAAATTGTGTTTCTTTTCTTTGATGATTTCTACATGTTTTGAAGTTCTGATCTTCAATGAGTAGAAAAACTGAGCTCATTAGAATTATAAAATAAAATACTAATAGTTCATTTTTTTTTTTCGTCAACATCCAAGAATCAAAGCCAGGAATAACAAACTTGGGATTGGAGATCCATTTAAGCTATTGAGAGTATTCTTGCTTCCTGCTGGCTTACAGCTATATATGACTTTGGCTAAGAAAATGTATGGAGTGGTTAAACACTACTCTCTATATTCAGATAAATCCCTACCACGCATTTATCCGTCGCTAACTATGGGAACTTCCGTTTTGCAGACTCAGCAGCTACTTGGTAATTGAGACTATGCTAGGATCCAATCCTAATATACAATCCCATTATTTCTCCAAATTATATATTAACTCTGGTACCTTATTAACATTGCAACAAATGTAACCCAGAACTTCATTTATATATTTATTTCTAAGGCCAACTGCAAAACAGAATTTGTTTTAACATCTTGTGTGTATCCTAAGAATAGTCTCATCTTTGAGATAAATTATACCATCTGTCCTCTTCATTTGAAGTAAATGTTAGGGTTTTTATAAATGTAGCTCAGAGTATAGATTACATGTTTTTCAAATTCCTGAAATTTATTCAATAAAATAATAGTTTGACAGACTATGTTGTATTTTAATTGCAATTTTTAGCTAAATATCCCTTTCTTATGCTTGCTATAGAATTATGAAGTATTCAGACAGAATTTTTAAACATTATGCCATTCTGATTTTCTCAGAAAATATGTGTCATTTTTTTCTCTACTGCAATAGATGGGAATAAAGAATAGAGACAGATATATATATATATGGATTAGAAAACATCTGTAATTGGATAGCACATAGAATCCCACTGGTTTCCTTTCTACACAAGGGGCATGTCCTTGTTTCTGTTAACTCTATCCAAGTATCCTTACCTATACACAGGGTGAAGAACAGAAACAGAAATAAATTATTTGTATTCAGAATTGGTATTTTGACCCCAGTGAAGCAAACAAACTGGCAGGCACGGCCATAATAGAAAAGAAACAGACGGAGAAAATAATAGGAAGTGGAAAGAAGACGTGTGTGTGTGTGTGTGTGTGTGTGTGTGTCTGTGTCTGTGTCTGTGTCTGTGTCTGTGTCTGTAAAGACAAGATCATAGATCAGAACATGGTACACTTACTTTTTATAGAGGCTAAGATTCAGCTCATGTTCCCAAAGCATGAATATCTACATGCTAATGCAAAATTTTCATTTAGGTATAAAATGATTGGTGATACACTCACAGGAAAGGGTGACTAGATTTTAAGGACAAACTGTCATGAAATGGCTGATCGCTAAATGGAAGCCAGAGAGTGATAATCACAGGGTGAACAGCATCCAGTACTGCAAGGGAAACCTCACAGCCATAAACCACAAAGCACCAAAGCACTCTTGGAAATATGACACTGCCACTGTATTCTAGAAAGTGGTCACAGTATTAATACATTCAACCATTTCTAATGTATAAAAAGGACCACAGTATTTACTAGGGGCATAAACATGAAAAATGTTTCCCTGACTAAAATTTTGACATTTGGATGATGTGATATGAAGCTTTTAATGTGGAAGCCAATGCCAATACAGGAGCACACAACAAAGGACTATATAGGAACTCACAAGCAATGGCTATACAGTAACTCACAACCAATGACTGTATATAAATTTATATCCAATGCCTACACAAGAACATAGAGTCAGTGCCTATGTAAGAACTCATAACCAAGGACTGTACAGGAACGCACCACCGGTGACTATACAGGAACTTACAACCAGTGACTATATAGGAACTATTATCCAATGCTTATACGGGAGCACATGCCAATGCCTATACACCAGCCCACAACCAGTGCCAACACAGAAACTCAAAGCCAAGACATATATAGGAACTCACAGTCAATGTCTAAATAGGAGCTCATAGCCAATGTCAATACAGGATCTCGCAGCCAATGTTAATACAGGAAATCAGAGTCAATGTTAATACAGGAACACACAGCCAGTGCCAACATAAGAACTCACCAAGGATCTCACTCACACAAAAATGCCTCTACAGGAGCGTACAGCCAGAGCACACCTTGGTGTCAACTGGTTGCTATGTCTGAAAAGAACTATGCGAGCAAAACAACCTCCCGAGTTACTTCAGCCTAGGAAGAAATTGCTCGCGTTTATGATAAAATGTAGGCAGAAACCTGATAGGCCTCAATGTTTTTCTTTCTATTGATTTATTTCAAAGGTGTACAAATCACTGATCTCTAATATTAAGATTGCTATGTTCTTATTTAAAATCAGCACCAGATCTCATAAAGGAATTAAGACTACAAATGTTGTTCTTTTAAATTTTTTCTAAGAGATTAATAAGTCTCCTCAACCACCTTAAGCGTAGAAAATTCAGCTAGAGTGGATTACCTCTCCGTCAGTCATGTCCTGATCACAATGTGAAACCACATCCATGAAGACATAGACTCTGTAGGGCTGTCCTTCATACTATCCTACTTGTAGGTGGTGGTAAGATTTTACTGCGCAGCCAGCATAGGCCACGATGAGCTTTCACCTCTGTAAGAGATATACATTGTTCATAGATCAAGTTTGGGCACAGTTTCCCACCCATCCGCTTCCCTAGACACATTGTGGAACAGAGGTGAGGTACTAGACAGATCATCCTCGTGATTTCCAAATTGCAATATGAGAAATATTTAAGCCACAAGTGGTATTATCTCTGCAGAGGAGTGTGTGTGTGTGTGTGTGTGTGTGTGTGTGTGTGTGTGTGTGTGTCTGTGTCTGTGTCTGTGTCTGTGTGTGTGTGTGTGTGTGTGTGTGTGTGGTGTGTGTGATGTTCAGAGTATTCAAATAGCCTGTATCACTTCTACCAAGAGGCCATTGAAATCACCCTTTCATCTCTATGGACCAGATGGCAACCTCTGCTCTAATCATTACACTCCTGAACCACTTTCACTTCGTTCCCCTTTAACCTCACTGTTCTCATCTCTCTCCTTTCCGTCAGCACAATTACTGCTTCTAAAACCTCCTTTGTCCCCTGCCACGCCTCAATCCCTGTCCTTGCTCCCTGTCACTAATATATGAGATTCAAATTCTCTACAATTGATTTTCTGGCACTTTCCTATGAGTGTTTTTGCTTGGAGATCAGACAAATGGGGGTCAATAGCAGTCTGTGTTGTTTCCACCTCTTTAACCACGGTGTCAGATTATAAAGCAATTGGTTCCCACATTGATTCAAAGTTAAAAGTTCTCTTTTCTTCTGAATTATCTGAGTTCTATACGTACTTCTTCAGGAAGTCAGCTTTGACTAAATAAGGGTCAGGAAAAGTTGCACATTTAATATTTCATTACAGAAGTTTGATATACTTGATTTTCCACTCCAAGATCGTGTCTGCATTGATACCAAGTGAGGCTTTCCATCATCACCTGGTGACCGTCATCATCCACAAATATAACTAAAGCACGAAAGCTTAAACCAATTATACAAAAACAAATTCAATGTACTTTCTAATGGTTTCTTTATTAAATATGGGCTGTGAAGAAATAACAATAATATTCCCTTTACCCTCTCCTGCCTCTTTCTGATCTGCTGTAAACAAATTCATAGACACCAATGAGCAAAAGGCAGATTATTTTGGCATTGACGTGTTCATGGATTTGTTACTTAGATAAAACTGAACATAATTATGTGTCTATCATTTTATTGAAGAAGGGTAAAATCACCGCTGCTATAAAATGTATTGCTTTGTTAATGCATTTGACTGCGTTGGGAAATAACTAGTTTAAATCAATGATAGTAAGCTGTACTTCATTAATTCATCAAACAATAATATTGCATTATTTAATTTTGAAAACAATTTTCCTGAACAATAAAAAGTAGACTGGAATTAATAAAAAAAATATGTCTACATAAATAACCTCAGGGTATAGTCTTTGAAAAATATTTCTCAGGGAAGAACTATCTGCATCTTTCTTCCATATAGTAATCTAAAAATAAACATGAATCCATGTGAAGTAGACAAGAAATGAAACATTTTAATAGCTTTTGTCTTATAGAAACTAAGAAGTTGAATGTGATGTTGACTATGGTGATAGACCATATATTAATCATTTCATATGAAGATGTCAGTTATATAATATGGGTTCCTGTATTAACAGTAAAGAATCTATATGTTTGATGTTATTATGGTATTAAACACCAAACCTGTAATTTGGAGCACTGAGTATAATTTGAGCTCATCACAGTTCTCCACATCATAATGCAGGTGTTAAAAAAAAGTTTGTCTGCTGGGGTTGAGAAATAGCTCATCAGTTAAAAGCATCCGTGCTCTTGCAGAGGACCTGGGTTAGGTTCCCAGCACCTACATAGCAATTCCTAACCAGTAAATCTAGAAGAGGGGTCCCAACACCCTCTTCTACTGTCTGTCAACACTATGGATACACATACAAGGTGCTCATAAATACTTGTAGCCAAACATTTATACACATGAAATAAGGATAAAATCTTTTCAAAATGTAAGTCTTGATCTAGTCTTACACTTTGCACTGACTGAGCTTCTAGCTCAAATCACAGGACTACACAAATCAAAAGTATCCATTTGGAAGGCTGAGGAGCAGTCTCTTTAATGCACAACATATGTTCTGCCCTCCAGAATATTAGAGACAAGTTAACCAAGTATCTCAAGGTGGTGAAGGAAACCATGTTGCAGAAATAAAACCCAACCTCTCAACACTTAACTCTCTGTGAGGAGATGAGAAATGAGGGACTGGGGAAGGAGGTGGAGATGCGGGGAGGAAGTGGAGGTAGTCCCAGGTGAGGACTGAAGGATATGAGCTTGTCTGTGATAATAAGTGAAGAGGAGAAAAGGAAGGCCAGGTGTTTTGGAAAGCAAAAGTCTAGCAATCAGGGTGAGGACATACGGAGAATATGGCCAGGAGAAACCACTGCCATCCAGAATGTTGGCATAAGCATATTATACCCTATTAATTATCTCCATTAGTTATGCATCTCCTCCTAAGGACTAAGGGAAAGCCTATAGGAGGTTCCAAAGGAAGCTGCTGATAGAAATAAGGAAATATTAAATCCATGTCAGCCCTACCTATTTTCAAACTTTTATTTTAAAATGTCTAATTTAAAGAATGTATAGGATTAGCATTGTCATAAAGGTCAATGACTTAAAGCGATTTCATTAAATCTCCTTTTCATGTACCCTATCCTGCTATTTGATGCAATGCCTCCAAGTATGTTAGGCATTTGTTTAAAAGTATGTGTCTGCCTTATACAGGTTGCCTTGTACTTAATATATGGCATCTAATTAAGCCACTAGATATGTGTGTCTGTAATCCTTTACTGAGCATTTTCTTTGGCAATGTATAATGAATCCATCTGTGCGATGACAGCCACAAAGTACTGTCCTGGCACAGGCGGTGAGTATGAAGAGTGGCTGAGGCTCACTCATGCAGCCACTGAAGTAAAGCCACTGCAATCAAGCACTCTACAAAGCAGTGTTCTGTTCTTCCATCATTAACTATGTGCCCCATCCCTTTCATCTCCATATCCGTGACACAGGCAGTGTTATTTACCGACTAGAACTAACAGCAGTGAATTAGCACCAGCTGACGAGGAGACGTATGCCCAATGCACTTTATGTTCCCCCATTGAATCCACTTATTGCTGTTCCTGCTTTGCAACATGACTTCCCTGGAAAGCGCATCTCCCTTTGGTCCCTCTGTTGGAAACAGACAACAGCTTGAAGCCAGCAGCTGCTCCCAAACAAAACAGGTAGAAGGGCACGAAAGACTGCTGGATCCACCACAATAAGCACATCATGACATAATTAGAGTAAGACTCCCGAGCGACCTGTCCACATTCTGGTGCCATATGGCTATTTTCAGTACCAGAAATGTGTAGCCAGGAGCCATACTTTAATCTGGCCACTTTCTGCTGTATTTCTAATAGCATAAAATTGATCTTTTTATCCAGGAAGTTAACATGAATATTTATTGGCTGAGAAAAAACTATATTTGTACAACTAGCCAAGTGTACCAGAGTATTTAAAATATAAATATATCTATATTTTTGTACTTTATTTTATCCAAAAATTTATAAATATATAGGTGAATAGTTTTTTTGCTTTTTTTTTGTTGTGTTAAAGTTGGTTTGTTGTATTTTCATAATCAGTAATATATAATTATATAAGTGGCATTTTCACACATATAAGTAGTATTTTTATAATCAGTAATATATAATATAATGCAATATGTATACATGTAATGTCATATATATTTTAAGCTCATCCCCTTTCCTTGTTGAACTGAAATGTTTTAATGGTGAGTAGAAATATTGTTTGATGTTTCTTTTAATGCTTCTATTTAATTTTGACTAAATTGGCAAAATGAATCCCCACTAGCGTCTTATACTAGGAAAAGGGGGAAAAATGGAATTTTAGTGTGGATAATACTGTGCTTCACTTAGGATTAAAAACTGACTCTTCACCTTTGTGGCACAAAACAATTTAGATGTAGAAGATTTAGGACAAGCACATATGTCAGAGAGATGGATAAGCCTGGAATCACAGCTTCTTAAGCATGCCAAGGATTTTCTTTGTTGCAAATCTAGTCTACTATGACAATGTAATACATTTCAGAATAATGTTACACTTTTACTGCTATTTTGAAAGTGTTTTCCACGAAACTCATGTACAGATTTGACTTCTGAGAACACTTAAGGATGAAATATTACCTGTACATTCACGGAATGGGGTGGTCCTATCCCAAAAACAAGAGACCGAATAACCAAACCTGACTATGTCCGATCTAAAGCACAAATCCAGGAGAATGCTGGGAAATCTGGTGGCATGGCAGAACATCTAATTCCATTAAAAAAAAAAAAAAAAGACAAAACAAAAAACCTTCATTTAAGAAAAAGGTAATGGAAGGCAAATTACTAAAATGGGAGGAGTCAACTAACAGAGGATCAAGTGGAGTGAAACCACCCATAAATGTGTTTTCTCTTTCCCACACCTACTCTAGAACCTTGAGATTCTGGGATTCTGGGTATGTTTCAAGATTTCTTATATTCAAGATAGATCAGGGGCTTTTCTCTTTCCTCTCATTAGTATTGCTATAGAGCAGGCTGCCTGGGAATTTTCCCAGCAGCAAGATAAAGTAGCAACCCTTGGTTTTACTGTAAGATCTACTCGCTGAAGTCTCTTAGACAAATTAGTGACTTACTGAACGTCATAGGCAAGCAACTCACGAATTCATGTGCCTGGTTTTATACATGAACATCAAAAGTAAGATGATCGGTTTTTTGAAGGAAAAATAACTAACTCTATAGGGTGGAAAGATTAACTTCAAACTCCTTGGATGGCCTGCTTAGAAGCTGTAAGGACACAGGCTGTCTGGCCACCACTGTGTCCCTTCCTATGAATGTAGGTTTCAAACTAGCTGATTTAGTATGTGCATCAATAAACAAGGCAATCTCCACAACGTCCACTATAAACTAGAAGTCATAATATGAATTGGTTTTCTCCCATGGTTTGGTTGAAATCTGGAAAGACTTTTTAAAATGAAAGCACAGCATAAGTGCTTAAGATCTGACAGTCAAAACATACAACCTGAGCTTCTGCAAAACTCCAGCTATTAAAGTGACTAAAATACAGAGTATAATGTAATAAATGTGCCCAAATGGTAACAGGATGAGATGTGGAAATCACAAAGAGAAGAAGCAAAAAACTTTCTTGTGTCAAGAAACACAATTCTTTTAACTAGATGACATGTTCTACTTTAATCCTTGGTTAGTTACTCAATAGATTCCTAATCTAGTGGATCATTACCCATGTAATAGTTAGACGCTGAGGTTTTAATTCCTAGTTTGGCTCATTGTGTGATGCATCTATCAGTTACTTCATATTCACAGTTAGACATGCATACGCCTTTGTCCTACAAAACTTCCCAGGAATGATAAGCATCATGACAGTGTCATCCACGGGTAACAAAATGCTTTCATAAACTCAAAAAAAAAAAAAAAAAAAAAAAGACACACAGGGTGTTAGGCATCAGACTATAGGGTAGAAGACATTTGATTGTTATTCAGAGGACTTAGGCTAATTTTTCTAACCTCTATTATTTCTGTAAACAGAATTTTTCTGCTCTGTTGTCTAATAGGTCAGTAAAGGATGAATTATCCAATGCACTTGATTTTGGAAGAACTTTGGGTTTCACAAGGTTCTATCCTGAGAACTCCTGCGTCTGACACATTAGTACTGTCCAGACCTATTCCCTACCTCTGCAATTGGCACAGTTTCTAAGCCAGGGTCACCATTCATGCACTCTGTATTTACAAGTTTTACTTTCATGGGTTGTGCCATCAGTGGCTTGATTAAAACCACACCTGTAACAGATGGACTCAGACTGCCATAGTCGTAGTTTGACTCGATTAATAGTTTTCAAGACTCCAAGCAATTGCTTTTTTCTCTTTTTTTTTCTTCCTTTCTTTCTTCCTTTTTATTTTTTTAACAACATCACTCATCTTAGAAGTCCTATGGGGTCTTGAAGAAGAGAAAGATGCATCCTGAGTTTTATCTAGGGGAGTCTGCGGTGTGGGCCCTTGAAGGAATTGTGTGATGAAAAAGCAATTAGCTTCTTAAGTCTAGGGTACCATTTAGAATTTTGAAGCTACTGTGCTTCATCATAAAATTGACCTTTTTAAATTTTTATGTCAGAAATTTCCACTAAAAGTGTTCACATTTTTTTAAAGTAAAGCTTCTGGGGAAATATGAAAGGCTTGAAAGGGAGCCATAAGAGGCTATCATACCCTGAAGAACAGCTGAAATCAGCTCCACTTGAATATAAAACACCACACCATGAAATAGCCTGTGCTTAATTTTTAAATAATTGGTGTCATTAAATAACATAACAGTGACATAGAAAACACCAGTCCTGTATAAGAAGTAGGTTGGCAGTGCATCTTAGATTTACAGCCAACTTGCAGTCTTGCAGGATAATTGCTTTGCTCTCTAGAAAAAAAAAAAAGGTCCTTTTCTCATTATCTTGGATTGTCATTCCTGTGCTGCAATCATCTTAATGTGATCATAATTTATGTGCTGTATTTTTCAATGCTGTATCAGATTTGCCATTTTAATTTCCCTGTCCAATGCCAGTGATTTAGTTGAGGGGGAAATGCCATTGTCAATAGAGAAAAGGGAGGGGGCATTTAAGAACAAGAGACTTAACACAGAAGGTCATGATACTCATTTATTCAGTCCATAGGGTTGCGTCTTCCAAGAATAACACAGAGGGTGCACAGGACAGTGTAGGAGGGGGGGTTGAAGGTTAAATTACCTGGTTTCCAGGCTTAGAAATTGTATTACTGGCTATAATGCCTTGGACAAATTAACCATTTGGTTTTTGTTTTGGGTTTTGGTCTTTTCTTCCCTGTCTGTAAAACAGGATAGCAATCATGTTAGTGGAGATTATATAACCATTCCAAAATTCAGTAAAGTAACAATTTATCAAGTGTTCCTGATTGTGGCGGTTTGGATATTCTTGGCCCAGGGAGTGGCACTATTTGGAGGTATGGACTTGTTGGAGTAGGTGTGGCCTTGTTGGAGGAAGTGTGTCACTGTGGACCTGGACTTGGAGATCCTCCTCTTGGCTGCCTAGAAGCTAATCTTCTGTCTGCCTTTGGATGAAGATGTAGAACTCTCAGCTACTCCTGCCCCATGTCTGCCTGAACACTGTCATGTTCCCTGCCTAGATGATGATGAACTGAACCTCTGAACCAGTAAGTCAGCCCCAGTTAAATGTTGTCCTTTATAAGAGTTGCTTTGGTCATGGTGTCTGTTCTCAACAGTAAAACCCTAACCCTATCTTTCTAGTGGTTTAGGAAATCTCGACTATGTGGCTCTGGGTTAAAGAGCTCAGTCAGATGACAACTAGGCCTGCAGCTGGATTCATCTAGATAAAGCATGTAAGAAGAGTTGAAAATGCTACCTGCTCAGAAGTTCTCAGCTGGACTATGAGCAGAGTGCTCACATGAGGCCACTCCAGGCAGTTCATCAGCTGAAAGCTAGTTTAGAGTTGCGGAAGCATCCCCCAAATTTTATTCTTAGGGATCTAAGTGTCAAAGGTTCTATAACCTACCTTTGTAGCTCATGGGATCAGAAACCAGACACCATCCTGGAAATAGGAAGTGCAAGATGATGTTGTAGAAAAACACATGAAAGGGAGGATGTCATTGCTATCTACTATTACAGTGTCTGCCTCACAAGATCTGTAGGAGGGCAATCAAAGTTAATAATCCTTGGCCCATACTTACAATTCCACTTGGTCACACAGCAAGCGTTATTAGATCTAAAAACAGCAAAATCAGATACATTCAACGGAAGCCACAAGTCAAAATAACCTATGCATTAGATAACTAAATAGGAATTCACTAGGATGTGGGAAGAACACTTCAAAATATGCTTCCCTAAAAATTAATTAACATTGCTTACATTCACTCAAACTCATTATAATTTTTTCTTTATTTTTGAGAATTTCATAGACATATATAATAAAACATATCTTCCTCTCATTTCACACCTCTAACTCCCCCCACAGCTCCCTAACATGCATCCTCCCAACTTTGTATCTTCTTTAAAAAACTATATAACCCAATAAATCTAGTTAGTGCCAAATACTCATGAGTATGGAGCTATACACTAGATCCCCAGTAGAAAATACTCAGACAGAGAGGAAAGAGAGAAAAGGAGAAAGAGGAAAGAGAGAAAAGGAGAGAAAGAAAGAGAGAAAAGGAGAGAGAGGAAAGAGAGAAAAGGAGAGAGAGAGAGAGAGAGAGAGAGAGAGAGAGAGAGAGAGAAGAGATAGAGAGAGAGATTGGTTCCCTTTTTTCTAACAACTCCACTGCCAACAGCTCCTCAGTAAGAGATGGACTTAGGGACCTTTCTTTACCCCATCTTTGCCAGAGTTTGGGTCAGCTTGCTCTCATCTAGGCCTGGTTTAGATAGCCACAGACGCTGTGAGTTCATTGAGTACAGTAGCCATGGCATGTCCAGAAAACAGCATTTCCTGGTTCTCCTCCCTATCTTCCTGTTCTCAGGTTCTTTTCACTTCTACTCCCAAGATGCTCTCTGAGCCTTGGTTGCACAGGTATTAATATTGATATACCACTTATGGCTGAGCATGGAGTCTCTTTTCTCTCAGCATTTTGACCACTTATTAATTTCTCCATTGACTGGTGCCCACTGGAAAAAGAACTTTCTTTGACCAAGGGTGAAAGCAACTCAGATCTATGAGTATAGACATAAATATTGAGAAAGAAATTTGACAACATGACCCCAGGGCTTGATGCGGGAAGCCAGCTCTAGAGTTCCGGTTCTCTCTTGAAAGCGCATCTGTTGGAGCAAGGCTTGGACTTGCGAAAAATTAGGGTTGCTTTTTAATATTAAAATATTTACTTATCTTGATTCTAAGTTATTTTGCAATGATAGCTAACCTGCCTCTCTTGGTTCCTCTGAGGCCAGAAACTACAATTTCTAGCATTTAGCACCTCATCTTAAAAGAGTGGGGGATTAGGTAAAGTGCCTTTGTTCTTATCTCCTCAGAAACTTCACTGCTCAGACTGGGATTTTATATAATTCCCACTCTTCTAGTGAAAGTCACAGGAAGAAAAGGGGACACTTTGAAAAGTCATTTTAATCTACATTTCTAAGTTTTTCTTCTCCAAAATTTTCCTCTCCTCCAAACATTCTCCCTCTGGTCTTTTAGTCTTCAGCACTTATACATCTTTCAGAATACATGATCTCAGGTAAAAAGCTCACTACGAGTTTACACATAAATTCAAATCATAAATTGAATAAGAAGCATTCAACAGAGAATGCTTACACATGTTTTTGTTAAGACTAGTTATCTAGCCAAACATTAATTTTCTTTCACTGGCTCCACAGGTTTATGGAAAGTTCAAAATCATAACTTTGTGACTAAGTTATCGTTGAACTTTTGTATAGATAAACCCAGTCAATATTTTGTCTTCTGTCCTTGCACCCACAATAAATCATTAGTTCCCTTTTATGACCTTTGGTTAATTGTTTACAATCTCTAGGAATGTATTCTAAGTTGTAAATGCCTGCTTGCTTTCTATCTCAAAAGCAATTAACTCATGATACTTGAAGACTTGCAAAGTCCCTCATTGCAGTTTTTAGCAGAGAGGACTTTAGTAGCAGTCTTATTATAAAGGGCTTCATAATTACTAGTGTAATTTTAGGAATTCTTGAAGGATCATCATTAAGAATTAAGACACATCTTTTTGGCTACATAGCATCACTACAAGACAGTACATCTTTGTTGATCTGGGCTAATACCCAGTGATTGATTTTATATATATGACATATAAATAGCAAGAATCTTTCCTAAAATTTAGTCCTTTTCGCCTTGCCAAGTAGGGTTCATCTACTACAGTTTTATAGTTCATAATAAAACCATCTCAAGAAGATCACCTGCTAGTTTTTAGTGTCTCCAAGATGGCTCCTGGAAGCTTATGACCTTCAAAGCCATGGACTTTTGTCTAGAATTACAGTATCAAGCATGAAATCCCCTCTGTGTAGCAGGTTTGAAACCAAATTCAAAAGCTTTCATTTATACAGATACACACACACACACACACACACACACACACACATATATATATATATACATATATATATGTGTGTATATATATATATTATACACATCATATATACATACCTATATATGAATTTTCTTCTTTGTTTAAAAAAAACTTTGATATACTTTGTTAAACAGAAATATCGCAATATTGTACAAACCAAGTAAGTGGGAAAATCACCAATTAAATAGAGTAGACTTACTTCTCTGGAATCTGTCATCTATGACACTGGCTGAATCACAGTTTCTTAAAATTGAGGGAGGGGAATAGAGGCACCACAATAGACTGAAACAATATAGTTTTTCTAGCCAATAAAATAGTTTTCTAACCACTCATACTTTCATGTATATAGTTCCTTTGTGTCATTAATTTTGCATTATGAGTGGGCAGGGACAGAAATATCTTCATAAATTGCCATCCACCTTGCCTTTTAAGACAAGGTCTCTCATTCAACCTAGTACTTATACATTCAAACAAACTGGATAGCCAGGATTCCAAGAAAACATCTTATTTGTGTTTTTTCAGGACTAAGATCACAGGCTTACACTGTGACAACCAACATTTTACATGATGCTTAGAATATGAATTTAGGCATTTATAATTGCATTGCTGTTACTGTACTGTCTGAGACAAAAGAGAGTGTGTACTTCTTTTTATTTAAAGAGGTGCTTTGACCATTACCAATTCTGCCATACAAGTAGTTATTACATTTATGGAAATTATCATGTAGTCTTAATACAGATGTCAAATTGTTTTAACATAGTTTGGAACTAGGATTCCCTCAATCCTGTCTTCTTAATTTCAGCTTGATATTTGTGGCGATCTATGGAACTCACTAGAGATATATAAATGCTCAAAGACCTTGGACATGCCTACAACTTAAACTCATTTGTATGTTTTAAAGATTCTTCCTCAGACTGGAGAGGTGGCTCAGATCTTAAGGACTGACTGCTCTGCTAGAGATCCTGAATTCAATTCCCAGCAACCACATGGGTGGCTTGAAACTATCTGTAATGAAATCTGATGCCCTCTTCTAGTGTGTCTGAAGACAGCTACAGTGTGCTCATATAAGTAAAATAAATAAATAAATTTTGTAAAAAAGAAAGGAAGGAAGGAAGGAAGGAAGGAAGGAAGGAAGGAAGGAAGGAAGGAAGGAAGGAAGGAAGGGAAAAAACAGTTTGTTTAAATAAAAGTCTTCCTCAGAAAAGAGTTTTGAATTGGACAACATTTAACAGGCAGAAACTATACGTTTGACTACTGCTACATATGCACACTTGTCTGTATATCAATATACATGATGAAATGACAAAGTGCAGAACTTAGACATGGGAATCATTCCGAAATGCATCATGATACATTTTGAATATTTGATTTTCATTTTCCATAGAGATAAATATATCATATTTTGAATTTCATGAAATCCCCAACCTCATGAATCATGGATACTTTTTTTCTCATGCTGTATTTACGCTGAAAATGTATAAAGACAGACACGGAAAGATTGGCAATGACCTGAATGACTGCCAAGCAATGGAAATTGCCTTCTTGCATCTCATATCTTATGAACTTGAACAGCCAAAAGAATTCTCCTCAAACTCTTTTTATTTTCTTTCACAGTGGCGTTTCTTTAGATACATTATAGGATTTTAGTACAGAATCAAAATAAGGCAGTGTGTAGCCGCAAAAACATGGAGGAGAAAGAAAGGAAGGGAGAAATGGTTTTATGAAGCTTATCTCTATCTTTTATATTAATCATACTTCCGATCCCCCTGCCTCGGTGCTACTTCTGCCCTTTCCCCATTAACTCAGTAATGCTTGTTAGTTTCCTGGGGATTGAGAGATGACATCTGTCATCTTGTCTCTGTGCCCCAAAGACAGACTTTTTTAGTGATTAGAAATGCTAACGTGGCATTGAGAAGATAGGGAAACGGTCTCAGTGCTGTGTGGCCAGGCTTCCAAACTAAATATTCCTCTTAGAATGTGTGTCTTCTTGGAGTTAAACTCGGCCCAACACTTTACTCATGTAACACTTTTATTTGAAATTGAACTGAAAATAATCTCTGGGGGGCTTAGAAGTCATCTTGAGCTCACATACCAGAGAGAGCAAATGTTGCAAGCAAGAAAAGGGCATTGCTGCTTGTTTGCATCGTTCTGCTGGGTTTGTTTAGATTGAGATTTTTTTTCCCCAGTACTATCTGTCAGGGAGGCCATAAACCTTTTTAAAATGTATTATCCCCAAAAAAATCAGCAATCTGGAAAAACCCAATGATCCTTCAAGACTCACTCTGACTGACTTCCTGTGGGATTCTTTAAAATCAGAAAAGTCACATCCTCCAAAGACAAAATGGCTAAAATAAGGAGCAAATTATTCTATGGGAATATGGCTCCCAGACTTCTGAAACAATCATCATCTGTGAGCCAAGTGCAGGTTGTCATGTAGCTTCCGTCTCTGCCTTGGGCGACTTTAGAACTTGTCAACCTATAACGAGTTTGTATAGTAGAAAATTTCTGTTATTTTGTTGGGTTACTTAATCCAAATACTTACTGATTTTCCTACAATTCTTCAACAACTGCATCAGCCCTTATATCCAACTGTACTTTAATCCATGGTGCCACAGAGAAGGGTTGGGTCCCAGAAGGTTTTACCAGCTTCAGACCAGCTCCTCTGGCAAGTGTGGAAAAAAGGGAGAGTCAGTTCCTTCAGCTGAGGAGTGGCAGGCTAACAGCATAGCCCCATTGTCACTGTAAGTAGATAAGTTATCACTCAAAAACATACATATGGGACATTACTAAGAAGAGCAAAATTTATCAACATATACACATCTGTGCTAATTTGTGGGTAAATATGAAATATCTCAGGAAAGACCTGAAATATATAGTTATTCAATGCAATGTAGAAAAAAACACAAAAATTCTTTTCTTTTTATTTAAAAATTTTCATAGAATATAGTTTTTATCATATCCTTCCCCTTCCACAACTGGCCAGGTCTTCCCCACCTCCACAGCCACTCATCTATGTGTTCTCTCTCTCTCTCTCTCTCTCTCTCTCTCTCTCTCTCTCTCTCTCTCCCCTTCCCTCTCTCTCCTTCCCTCTCTCTCCCTCTCCCCCTCTCTCCCCCCCTTTGTCTCTCTCCCATTTTTCTTTCTCTCTGTGTCTCTCTGCTCTCTCTCTCTCTCTCTCTCTCTCTCTCTCTCTCTCTCCCTCTCTCTCTGACAAAAAGAAAAATATGGTGTTCATTTTGTGTTACCTGTTAGCAAACTACTTCTAGGAATGAGGCCTGCTTTGGAGTGTGATAGTTATAGCAAGTGACATTGCACTGGAGGAAATTGATTTTCATTCCCCTACAAGGTATCAACTTGGTTGGAAAGGAGATTTTGTTTCTATATGCCCATCAGTGCTAGATTTTGTCTGTCTTGAACCTGGGCAGGTCTTGTGCATGCTGCCACAATTTCTGTGAGTACATATGTGTATCAGTCCTATTATGTCTGGAAGAAGCCACTTCCTTGAAGTCAACCACCAACTCTTACTCTTACAATCTTTCTGCCTTTTCTTCTGCATAGACTCCTAAGCCTTAATGAGAGGATTTTGATAAAGACATACATTTGGAATTGAGTGCTCCAAATTCTCTCACTCTGTGTGTTTTCTAGCCATGGGTCTCTGTGTTTATTACCACCTACTGCAAGAAGCATCTCTGATGATGGTTAAGTTGATGCTCTATTGTAGGTGTAGTGCTGAATCATTAGGAATCATCGTATTGCTATGTTCCTTTAGGAAAATAATAACAGTAGGTTTTTCCCCTATGCCCATGACCTATCCAGATGCAGGGTCTTGGCCACTTTAGCAATGTAAGGTACAAACTCCACCCCATGCATATGTAGTGGGCCTTAAGTACAACCAAAGAGTGGTCTTTTACTCCCATAACATCTGCACCAGTATATCTTTCAGGAAGGTCACTGTTGTAGATCACAGAGTTTAGAGCTGGGTGATATTGAAAATCGTCATTTGCTTCTGGGAGCATGTAGAATAGCTTCCAGCATCATGACAAAACCAAAACTAAAACAGAGAAAAGGTCAAAGAATTAGCAGTCCCTGGACCATCAAGTTCTGTAAACAGGAACCATGTTTGTTTAGTCTGTTGGGTTCATTGTGGTTCCTAAAAGGGATATTAATATCTTTAATTCAGCTGAAAAATAGCAAATAATACTTGTGTTCAACCTTTGCTATAAGTTAAAGGACAACTTATAGACCAACCTTCTATCCTGACTCCATAGCAACCTGAGTCCATAGCAACTTCATTGCTCTGTGGAGTGTCAAAGCAGAAAGGGGAGTAACATGACATGTAAACAAAGAAAACTAAGGAAGCTAGATAATGTGACAAGTTCAAAAAGGGTGCAAAGTCAGAGAGATGGACCCAAGAATAAGGGTTAGTGGAAAGCAGAAAAAAGGGGTCTCAATATATAGAAAGGGTTATAGAGAAGAAAGGAATTAGTGGGTGCTAGCACAGCAAAATGACTTCGCTGTTTTCCGATCTATTTGTCTAAGATATCATGCGTACTCAACAAAAACTTGAAATAAAATAAAATACACTAAATGTATTAAGTAATATTTTTTATATTTATTTTTAAATGTCCTACTTGTTAAGCTGAATAGCATAGTATAATAGAAGGGAAATCAGATTTTATAGTATAGAGATGAGCACAGAGGCTTAGAACTTAAGAGTACTTTTTGCTGTCTCTTTTATTTAATATATTCTCCTTTGTTTATATAAAGAAATAGAAGGAATATAAGGAGCAAAATAAAAAAAAAACACTGTGTTTAATGACAGAATGAGAATTTAAAATAATAATCAATATGTATTTTGGAATGTCCCTAGTATATCACGCATTACAAGGAAGCTGTTTATATTACTTGATCATCTTCAAAATGATCAGACAGCATGAGTTCACTATGATCTGTACCATACCAGTGAGGAAGCTGAGACCCACTAACCTTAACAGTTATCAAATAGAAGTGAAAACGTTCAAATCCAATTTTTTTTATTTTATTACCACAATAAACTTCTGGTACATGTTTCTTTCCTTAAAAAGCCTGGAATTTCTTCCCTTTGTTCTGAACTGTAGTAGAGTGTGGTATGTACAACTGAATATAGACAAAAAAATGGACTTAGATTTTTAGGTTCAAGAAAGACCATGAGGAGTTAACAGTTTAGAGACGCTTTCTAGTGGAGACAAAAGTTGCATCCAATATCTATCAGTTCCAAACAATGGAGGAAGAGAAAGCACAGCCTATTGTTTCAGATCTGGAGTACCATGGTTGCGTCTGGGAGTGAAGCCACAGAATAGAAATACATCCAAAGATCTGAGACAATAAAGGAGTTTCAGAGCCCTCATACATGAAGGGTCATAACTCTATGCAAGGCAGGGGAGAAAGCTCAGTCAGTAAACCCCATACGGCAGGCTCTGATGCTGTTCTCCAAAGTCTACATGCAACAAAGCCAGGCATGGTGGCAGGTATTTATAGCCCCGTTCCTGGATGGGATGGAACGACCCCTTAGGCTTACTAGCCAGGAATATGTGGTGGTGAGTTCAAGGCAATTAAGAGACATTGCCTCAAAAAAACAGGGTAGATAGCTCCTGAAGAACCACAGACTAAGCTGTCCTCAGACTTTCACACACACACACATGCACACACACACATATGCACACAGATACACACACACACACACACACACGTGAGCATACGCATACATGATTCACTCTAAGTCATTTCATGAGTGACAATATAAATAAAAGTGGCAAGATTTTCTTCTGAATACAGTAACTTTAAAATCAAAACCATGTTTTTAAAAATAAGGAGAGAGAGAAAGAGAGAGAGAGAGAGAGAGAAAGAGAGAGAGAGAGATTCCCATGGGAAAAATGTCCCTTGACTGTCAAAGCTTATTGGCTTATCTACAAACTTTAAAATTAACTTGGACAGGGTTATCTGTTCCTAATACCCAGCTAGATACACTGTACTTTAGACATTGCCCTATGTGTGACCTTTCTATTACTATAATTTTCTCCCCTGTGGAATGGATGAGAGACCTGAACACAGTTCAGACGTCTTCCTTAGGAGCCTTTCTGTTCTCTAACTTGAAGATATTAAGATGCAATCTCTTTAAATACTAAAATGGAAGAAACTAAATAAAGTTAAGCCTCTTTTTTTCTTTCTAAAACAGATGAGTGTTAGAAATAGAGTCATAAGCACAGCCATGAGTTATTCAACCAGAGGTCGCTATTTGATGGATAAATCAATTTGCACGAATATATTAAATGATTAATGAATCTGTCATATCAACCAGGACACTGGCTAATTGTTTTCAAGGTTCCAATAAATGCAATGGAAATTAATTGCACCTGCTGTAATCTACTTCTCTTTGGAACTGACAAAGAAGTCTAACTTGCATTTTTTCACTAGTGAAAAGCCTTTTGTCTATTCTTGGGCTTTCCCCACACATGTCTGATACAGGAAAACAATGTTTGTGTTTGGCAGGATCCTGCTTATTAATGACTATAAATTTAAAGCCTTCACAACTCTTCCTATGAAGGCAAAAGATATTTTGCAAGCTGCCTAGATAAGAAAGCAGTGTGCTTACAAATCTCATTTTCATCTGAGTACAGTATACCGTGGTTCCCCCAGTCAGACCTTGATATCACAAAAACAATTTCAGGCAGATTGGAAGGGTTATTCCCTTCTGGGTCTCCAGCATCTGACAGGAGTTTAGAGTGGAGATCCTACTCTCTGGAGACTGGAAACTTCATGAAGCAGATGGGACCTGACAGGCTATTTCCAAGACATGGAGGCTCCAAAGAAGGAAGCAGGTATGCCTGACTGAGCAGTGGGAGGTTTCTCATTTAAAGTAGAAGAGGCAGGGATGGCAGGCAACATTTGCAATGACACAGTACTTTGCAGTCTGTCCCAGGAATCAGAAGACTGAATTAATCAGAGTGCTGAGCACCTCAGAAATAGAACTCATTTGACTACAAACCAATAGGGCTGGGGAAGTAATTCAGTCAGTACAGTGCTTGCCTGGAGTGGGTGAGAATCTCACTTCTAACTCCCAGAAAGCAAAAACAAAACAAAACCAATGCAGGCCGACTGGCCAGTGCTTGTAATGCCCAGCTGCAGAGGCAGAGACAGGTAGATTACTGAGGATCATTGGCCAACCAGAAGGGCGTACACGGTGAGTGTCAAGAAAATAAGAGACTCTGCCTCTAAAGCAAGGTAGATGGCACAGAAGGAACGACAGCTAAGGTTGTACTTTGTCCTACCACACACATGTATACACAAGAACACACACACACACACACACACACACACATGAACACACGTACATGAACACACACACAAGAACTTAACACTATAAATATCATCTACTCCTAAACAAGAAAAAGGTGTACTTCCTTGCGGTACTTCATGCATGGAATATTCTAAAAGACAGACAGTTCTCCCTTCTAGATAAATCTCACATGCTACTTTCTCTAATTTGTAGCTGCTGAGAATGAAAATCTGCTGGGACATCTAAATCATGTTTTCCAACAAAGGTATCATACATCAGGGGGTTCCTGGCCTACCAACCTTCCTAAAGCATTTACTCATGCCACTACCATCACTGCGTGAGGTGCACAGCCAAAGGCCATGACCTAGATTCCTAGAGGCTTCTAGACCACAGCCCAGTCCCTGACCTTTACCACTTCCACTGAAGCTTCAGCAAACTTCTGCCTGGTTTCCCTCTCTTTATCTCGCCTTCCTTGCTCTTTATTTCCCCATCAATGTATAGAAACCAAAGGAAAGTATACCTTCTAGATTATGGATGGTGCTAATACTCTAGTACTAAATATTAAATAAGAAAGTTGTTGCAGTAACTGTACATGAAACAAGCCCATTGCTCAGTTCCCTAACCCAGAATGGGGGCATCATACAAGAAAGAGCCTTTGGTTGGGATATTTCTTCAGTCTTTCCTATCAAGTTAATAAATTTGCTTTTTGTCCTTCCTTTTCATGGAAGTATGTTCTGAACACTGTTTAAACTCTACTAACAACAGCACACTAAAGTGCAGCAATTACCCAGGTGTCACAACACCGGAGACCAGTATCATTAGGATCATGTATTACTTTATGACAAGGCTTGGAGGTTCAGGATCAAGGCTTTAGATAATGTACTGAGTTCTGAGTTCTGTCCATATCTGTTGTGCTCTGGTTTAGGAATTACAGTTTTCCCATCTTAGGCTCCTTAGTTCTGATACACATTCTACCTAAGCAGCCAAGGAATGAAGGCGAAGCTTTACAAATGAGAATAGTAGGAGATTCCTGCATCCGAGAGATGCCATGGGAACGCTAAAAAATGGTCAGAGTCTAAGAATGCCAGTTGGAACCACAGGGTAGTAGGTACACCTTTAAGGTACATATCCTTAAGCCATGTCAGATAAACACAGCGATACAATGACTCTTTTAGAACATGGCCGTCATGATGTTATCCCTTCCACAAATGCCTATTAGTCACTGAGTTTTAAAAAAAATCAGTACACTGTCTACATCTCCATCATCATCATCTGGCCCTATTATCTCTCTAATCGTCTCTTAAGTATGCAAGAGCAATTCAGTCTTAGAGCTCAGCACCTGCTCTGCCCTCTATCTAGAACTCCCTTGCCCCATTGGCACAAGTGGTTTCATGTCTCACCTCCTGTTTTATTTTTCACCAAAATATCTAATCAATCAAGTATATTATATACTTAACTAATATTTCATTTATGGTTTATTGCCATTGTTCTTGCTAGGGGAAAAACTTCATAGGGTCTGGAAATTTTATCTGCTTTTTTTCTCTAAATTCTCAATACCAACAACAGATTCTTCAATGTGATGGTCCTTCTGTGAATGAATGAATGAATGATTTAATTAATTAATTAATTAATTAATTGAGTACTATTATATATATATGTTTCTCAACAAGTATGTCTTACAAGATATAGAGCAGATAGCATTTCTAGCTTTAAAAAGAGCAAGCTCTAGACCCTCTGTATACATAAGAACTTGTAAGACCTGGACTGTTACTTTCTCACTATTTGTATACATAAGTGTTATGTTCAGTTAATGGGGTTTTTTTTGTAAAAAGAAAAAAAAAACATCTTTCGAAGTTCTCACAGGAATTTTCAAGATAAGTTATGAAATCGCAATCACAAATCGCAATACCAGGAAATGTTAATTACTCTTCGCTGGTGTCACTTCGTCTAATGATACATTTTCTCTGTGGCTTAAAACTGTATTTATGCTTTTCTAGCTTCACCTAGAAAACCAAATCAAGGTCCTAGTGCCCCCTCCACACTTACAAGCTTTCCAACCACAATTTCAGTAACTTAAAGTGAGTAAGACTGAAGTAGGAAGGGAGAAATGTAGGCAGTCAGCTCATTAGAGCTACCTTAGTGCCTTCCTTGTTTTGGTTTCCAGCTTCTCATGATGCTCATATTCATGCCTCTAGAGAACCTTGGTCTCAGCCCAGGGATCTGGTGGGCGTGGGATCAGTGGGAGGGGTTCCAGTCACTATACAGGACTGGACCAGCCTCAGAGATTCAGCTGTGTGGATTATCTGTACCAGATGACATTCCATGAGCATCATGCTTGTATTTCTCAAATGCTAAGGATAGGGTCAAAGAGGATCCATGGGCACTGAGTAATCGGAAGTGTATATGAGACATGTAGGGTATCAGTCCTGTGAGGCACCCTGATATAGAGATTGCCATTTACGTAGAAGGTTAGCTCATCTGGGAGACCTTGAGTGGGAAGACAGAGAAGGCCTTTGCAGTGAGGGTTTCATAACAAACAGGCCTCCAGCATAGGAGATTTGGTAAGGGCCCAAGGGTCAAATGTGGTGAGGCCTTCCTACCTGGAGGTCTTAATGACATCTAATGTCTTCTCTATAAGCAGGCAGCTGATACTGTGGGTAGATTCTCAGTGTTGCCATTCATCCAGCAGTAGGTAGGTCCCCAGATTTCTTCCTTATGTCTTGAGCTACATTTAGTGATTGCTGTAGTCTTGGTAAGGCCTCAGAGAGCCACCTCTGCTCACAAAGTCCCTATGATACCAGCTACAATGTACTACTGCTACCCTGCCTACCTATATTGAGTCTCTAAGATGACATCATTTGATACAGAAAGAGAATATGAAAAATATCAAATTAACTTCACAGCTACTACTCAAAAAAATTTGAAGTCCTCTTTCAGGGAAAGCCAGGTAGATATTGACCTTTGAATCTCAGAGATAACAGCTCAACATGATTACATCTCTGAGATCAAAAGAATTTTGGCATAGCTCAAAATGCAAATTATGATTCAAATACTTATTACCAGTTCTCAAGAGGGATTATGACAACCTTTTAAAAAACAATTCCAGAATGATAATACCAGTAACTACGATAACAGTAAGTATTTAAATCAATGGACATATATTTAGAGAATCAAGAAACCTCCCTTGAAAATAATAGCACTATTTCTGCCACATTTTATTTAAAAGCAAATATATATAGCTACTAAGTAAGATGGTTCAACAGGTAAAAACTCTTGCCTCTAAGCTTGATGACTGCAGTTTGACCCCAGGGACCCACAAAGTGAAAGAAGAGTGCCAACTCCTACAAGTTGTCTTTTAACCTCTACTTTCTACATGCACATGGTTCATTTGCACACATACACACACACACACAGAGAGAGAGAGAGAGAGAGGGAGAGGGAGAGCACACCTGTATAAGAATGTAAAATTAAAACTGAGATTTGGTTTACTCAACTGGTGACAGTGTCTCAAGCTGCAGTAAGAGAATATATGGGAAATGAATTGAAAAGAAAAGCCTCTCTTAGAATTCTAGAAGACATGTGATTCCCTAGCAAACAATATCCAAATTCCCTGATGTTTATCTAAGGACCATTTATTCAATGTCTTAAAATGAAGGGGAACATAAGATCGCTGTGACATTTAGTGACTGAATCATTTAACATTGTCTTTTTCAACAACTTGTTAAGGCATAATTTGCCTGGTTAAAATTCACCTACTTTAAAGGGACACAATCTGATCATTCTTAGTGTGGCCAGGATTGTTAACTTGTGCAATTGTTAAAGCAATCTATGTACAGGGTATTTTTACCACTTGGAGAGGAGGCCTCATGCCTATAACCAGTTGCTTCCCATCTGTCTGCCCCTTTTCTCAAAATTTGACAACTACATAGCTACCTTCTGTCTCTAGATTTGCTTTGCTGTATAGTTCATGAAGTTATAATCATAAAATGATCTTTTGCCCCTGCTTCTTTTCCTCAGTTTAATATTTTAAAAATTTCTTTATGTTGTAGGCTATGTGAACAGTTCATTTCTTTTTCTTTCCATATACATTGTCATATGCATGTATCTCATCAAGTTCATGCACCCACGAGTTGGTGAGTGAGGCCTACTTTTAATCTATTACCATCGCCACTGAGCTATGATCATTCACATGTCAATTCTTATTCACTGTCCTTTTAATAATACTTCTATGGTAAGTATTCCCCCATGAAAGAAATTTACAAACCTCTAGATATGGAGTCCAGGACTCAATCCTCATCTCACCACACTTGGTGTGTGTGTGTGTGTGTGTGTGTGTGTGTGTGTGTGTTTACATGTTTAATCTCTTTTTTCTGCAACAATCTAGCAGAATACTCAAAGATGCCACTTAGGAGGTAATTTCATTTTCCAAGTCTTTTGCCTTATGTTAGAGCTATCTTAAGGATGTCTAGTTGAGTGGATTTCTTCTAGGAGTCAATTTCAATAATTAAAAAATACAAGTAACATTTGAATAATAATGTGTAATAAACTGAAACACAGAACAATCTGTTAATACTATGAAAATTCAATCTACCATGCCATTTTTGACAAATGAAAATGATTACTAGTTAAAAAAAGATTTAGATAGTATATTACTAATAAAAAAAAGGAAACGATTTAGATAAATTACATTTAGAGTTTAAATGTAATATTTATTGAAATTTTCATGTCTTGCTAATTTATCAGTAAAGAACAAAAAGAGAGAAAGGTCAGTATGCTTTATAATCTACCATCACTCAAACAGACTATTTTTTCAATAGCATTTGTAGGAAAAAATGGCTAATTTCCATTTTGTGTAAAAAATCAATTTTTATGTAGCAGTCTAGGTTCCAAGTTATTCCATAAAAATTGAGATTTGCAGTGTTCAGCTGCTGACAGCGGTTCAAACTCTAAAAGGAGAGCACATGAGAAACATTTCTCTCCCTTTTCTGACTATGGTACATTAAGTCTCCAGAGGGGGCAGATGTTTAGCAGCACATTACTTATCGCTCTGCTACTGTGTAAGAATATAAGTGGGAAATGCCTTGTGCAATCAGCAATGGCTTCTCTCTGAATTACTCCAACCAGTCAATTAGCAAATTCTGTACCTTGGGAGAGAGTTTGTTGACAAACAGTGTTCTCTGTTTATGGTCTCCATTGCTAGCGTGGAGTCTCAGAAGAGTCTCACTATGTTCTCAGAGCTGTTCTTTTCTCTTTCTAATCTAAGCTTTGTCCCTTCCTAGAAAGCAAATTGTCTCATGGTTGGCCTGTAAGCCAGACACTTCTGTTCATTAAACCAATCCTGTGAATCAACAGAAATTGGGAAGCCTGGGTTTGCAGGCATCATGTTAATGCTGAGACTTAATTTCTGCTTGTTCATATTGTAATGGAATTTTCCCCTTAAGGTTCATTCATCACTTTAAAAAATTAAGCCAATTTGGAAATATAATTTGGATGTATAATTGAATTTGTCAGTTGATCTTAGCTTCTACAAGTTAATCAACTGGCAGAGACCTAAAGAAGTTTTCCCACACATGTTCCAGCTTGCTGGCAGCCTATCATTCCCTAAAACCAATGTCAGGTTTTTGTAGGCTTCTTTGTTGATTCGATCTGTGTTCACTCTAGAGGACAGACTAGTTTTTCCAGCTAGCCGTCAGGATCCATAGTATCAGTCAAACCGAAGGGAAGAAATGACAAATCAGTGAAATATGTTAAGTGGAGTGGAAAAGAAGGTACACTAAGGGGCACAGAGAGTGTGTGTCAGACACGCCTATAGTGACAAGTGGGAGAGGCGCAGGGTAGGTTTCACAGAGATCAGCATAAGCTGTCAGGAAATGTTCACCTTCTGTCTGATTCACTGGACTCATTAAGGACCCCGTCCTCTCCCAACAGACAGAAAATGAGTGAAGGGTTGTATGTGTTTATTTAATATTTGTTTGTTTCTGGTAAGTCGAGGGAACATAGACCGGTAAATTCTAAGCTACAGTAAATTGAATGAAGAAAATTATGATAAGAATAAAAGACATTTGCATGATGTCAATTATTTAAATGCATGAGAAAATACGTTTATTTGAACTCCTGAAATCTCTGAATTACTACCTTCCAAATATTGCTTAGCTCTGTGTCAAACACAGTTTGAAACTTTTAGTAGAAATATTTGATATTTTAAAATGCATTTGCACTGGTGATATAGCACAGTGGGGAAAGGCTCTTGCTGCCAAACCTGACAATTTGAGTTTGATCACTGAGACCACATGGTACAAGGAGATAACTAACTCCAAGTTGTCCACTGATGTACACAAATGTGTACCATAGCAAATGGGCACTCCTCTCTCTCTCTCTCTCTCTCTCTCTCTCTCTCTCTCTCTCTCTGCCTCTCCCTGATGTTCTATCTCTATCTCTCACTGTCTCTATTTATCTATGTCTGTCTGTCTCTCCCCATCTCTCTCTGTCTCTTGTCTCTCTCCATTATGTGCACACACACTAAATAAATAAGTGTAATTTTAAAAGTTTTGTTTACAATACAATCTATCTATCCAGTTTCCAGTGATTAGAACCCACTTAAATTTTCTCCACATCACAAAACGAAATATATCTTGAAGTGATGGAAGACAGGAAGGAGCTCATTCAGTGGATAAAGTGCTGGCTGTGCAAAAGTGAGACCCTGAGTTAAAGACATAGGCTCCATGTAGAGTCAGGCATTGTAGCATGCTTGTACAATCTCCTCCAGAGAGATCAAACCAGAGACAGGAAGGTCACAGAAACACTGAAAGGCTTCAGGTCAGTTAGCATGGGTATGTCGTGAAGAAATTAGAAAAAAGAAGTCCTGTCTCAAAACAGAAGGCAAAGACTGTCATTCCCCTGGCCTGCACATGCATAGATTGCCATATGTATGCCTGCACCTACACACATACCCATAAACAAACAAATGTCAGACATACACTTTAGCACCACAGGACCTAGCCTCTATACAGCCCAGAGAACCAGGTTGTCTATTTGTACATAAGAATTGTAGATTCCAATTAAAGCTTCCAAATGAGAGTTTCTAAAGTGTCAAGACACACAATGAAACCAAGATCTCAATATCGAAATTAATATTCTTGACCCCCCCCCAAGAAGGGAAATACCACCCACCATTTCAGTCATGAAATTATGTCAGTAGTTCATTTTGAGAATAGGAGTGTGTGGTGTAAGAAAAATGCATCTTGTCATGCAGGGTTGGTAAGCATTCTGTACCTCAGGGGTGATGGGGTTAGGGGTGGGTAATTAGGGGCTTTGAACTACAAACCCAGTTTTCACTAGCAAATCTTAGTGGTATGAGCACTTGGAGTACCTTAGGACTTCAGTTAGCCTTCCTTCTCATGTGGTTAAAGACATTGAGAAGAATAGATGCTGGGTTTTTGTTGTGAATTTTAAATTTCACCTATGTTTTATTAGATTCCAACATCTTTCCTTATCAATGTTTATCGCCCATAGAAGCTTCTCCTTCCATTTGTAGTCTTTCAATACTGCTGCCTCCCCCCCCCCCGTTAATTGTTTTCTATCTTTGTTCTTCAAACTGCCGACATGTATGACTTCCTTTTATATATTCCGTGCTTGTGAAAACACGGGCATAAATGCCAGCACCTCCATGTGTGACAACGGTGACAGTGGTGGCACATGACAGAAAGCTTACCACCTTAACTGTTACAAGTATATCAGCCAGTGTGTCAGACACACTCGCATTATTGAACAGCCCATTTTCAAAGCTCTTTTCATTTTCAAAATTGAAACAACCTGTCCATTAAGCCGCTGTCCTTCTCAGCCCTCTTCCAACGTTTGTGCAACGTTCTGCATTCAGTGAGATCCTACAGTAGTTGACTTATTTGGCTGGCTTATTTCTTTAGGTTACAATCCTCAAGGCTCATCTAAGCTGCAGCATATATAGGAAAAGCCTTCTTTCCTGATACAAAAGACTATCCCACTGCATGTGTGCGCCAGTTTCTTCTTCATTTATAGACAGACATTTGAGTTGCTTCTAAGTTTTCACTATGGTGATTAATGCCTATAAACAGTCTTACAGATGTCCCCCTTTAAGATTCTGATTTCAATTCTTCTGTGTATACATACTAATATGGTACTTACATGACATATCATATATATGTGTATTATATATATACATGTATATATATATATATATATTATATATATATAATATATTCTGTACCAAATACACTGCTACCATTGTCACTAGGAGTATTCCATTCCACCTTTTTCTCAATGGTGTGTGTGTGTGTGTGTGTATGTGTGTGTGTGTGTGTGTGTATATGTGTGTTGTGTGTGTTGTGTATGTGTGTGTGTGCATGTGTGTGTATGTGTGTGTTCCTAATAAGTATGAAGAAATAATTTACTTTAAAACTGGTACTTAGACAGCCTTTCCAAGGTAATTTCTAAGTATTTTTATATTTTTGAAATTAAGATATAATTACATTTCCTCCTCTTTCCCCTTCCCTATCATTCCTCCAACTCTTCCCATGTACTCTTTATGCCTTCTCTCAAATTATGATCTTTATTTATTTAACTTTTTTGGTGTACACACATATAGTGTGTGTACATATATATGTAATATATGTATTCCTATATATAAAAATGCAAGCTGTTCAGTCTGTATAATGTTACTTGTATGTATATAATTTTAATGCTGAATACTTAGCATTGGTTAATTAATTTCACTGTTCTTCCCTGGGAAAGACTATTTCACCTGATCTCAGCCTTTCTTAGTTACTTTTAGTTCTTTGTTTATAGTTGAGACCTCATGAGATTTCTCCCTTCCATGTTAATATATCTATTGGTGTTATTGTTCAGGTCTTGCTTAGACATTCGTGTTGATGAGACTTCATGGATGTAGCCTCTCTGGTCTAAGAGTCAATATCTTACCACAAGCATTCTGTTCTTCTGACTCTTACCATCCTTGTGATCCCTGAGACATAAGGACAGGAGTTGTGTTGTAGATATATCAGTTGGAACTGGGCACCACAAGCTTACTTGTTCTCTACATTTTTATTGATTGTGGTTCTGTACTATTTTCTGTTTCCAGAAGTTTCTTTGGTAATTGGGTAAGACCTGCCCTTATCTGTGGGTATAAGAATAAATATTTGCAATAGAGTTAGGAAGTGTGCTGGTTTAGAAAAGAGGTGGTTGTAGGATCTTCTTCAAGATCCTTAATTTCACTAACTCACTTCATAGCATATACAGAGACCTGAATTCACAATTGTGAAGACTGGAAACTCTGATGATTGCATGGATGGCTTGTGGTATGTAATCCACCGTACTGTATAAGTGTGAAAAGAAATTACTCTAAAAGATAAAAGAAAATGCCCAGTCAGTAGTCCACATAGAATGCAGATTAGATGTTTGTTATAAAAACTGTAATTTTCAAAAGTCTGGATGTGTAAGTTTTGATTATGTTGAATTATGCATAATTTTGTAAGCACAACTGAATCTTTCAGCCACATATTGACAGTTCCCACTGAGGCCTGGATGTTGCTGTTATATGAAAATTATTTCAGATAAAGGGGTAGTCCTGAGGCAATAGACACACATATATCAACTAAAACTAGAAGCATCTCAGCCATCTATGTACAAGGCTTTAGACAGCATTCTTTTCTTGTACTGGATCCTAGCACTGTGTTCACTCTCTGAAGACGAGCACATAGTATATGCGATGGATAACTGTAAGTGCAAAAGCATCTCTGCGCTTCCCTTGACATATCACAGATGTCGTGTGCACATGGACACTGCACTCACACCCAGCACCTGGAGCAGTGCGCCCTCCCCCACCACAGTGTGTCTCAAAGGGGGGGGGAACACATCAGACCCTTGCCTTGCATGTTCCCAATGTTTATTTGTGTGTCTCAGAACGCGCGTCTCAGAACGCGCGTCTCAGAACGTGCATTTTTATATACGTCGCAGCATGGCATAAAATGTTAGAAGATTTTCATTTTACTACCATGAAGCTTCATGTCTACCTGAGCTCCCAAATGCATTGCTCCTCAGACATATCAGAAATTGCCTCTTGGTTTCTTTAAACACTACCTTGAAATTGACCAGCTTACAAAGCTCTGGGTATGCAGAGGGACTGCAGCTTACTTATCCAATCACCTCTTCTTGGACATTTGGGTTGTTTGCAACTTGTTGCTATAACTGCAACATATCTGTGTACACAGAACTTTATTCCTTGTCTTTGGTCTTCTTTGCAAAAATCTCCATTAATGGGTTCATTAGGCAAAATGACATGTACATATTCATGATGTAAAACATATTTCTAATTTTTAATAAGTTATAACAATTTTTACTGTCTTCAATAAATAAAAAAATCCATTTAGCTGTGGAAAAAATAAAAGTCTGGACACATGAATTTTACTTTTGTTGAATTATATATAATTTTGCAAATATGACTAAGTTCATCAGCCACATAGCAACAGCTCCCATTGTGACCTGAATGCTTCTGGTATCATCGCTGTCCCAGATGAGCAACCAATATTGCTCATTTAGTAAGTGGGTGAGCACCAGATACAAGATAAGATTTATAGCTCTGCTGGCAATTACTTTTATTTCTGTGAGTGTCCTTTCTTTTGAGAAAAAAAATAAAACAAGGTTGACATTTGAGTTCTTTTATGATTATTTCAGTATGGCATGCTGTCTGCCATACCAGGCACTGTTTGTTTCTTAGTGCCTTACACCTTAGCTTTTTGAAAAGTAAGGAAAGGAATCTGCTCGTTATAGGGGAAAGACTTTAGGAACCAAAATAATATTGTCTCCTAAATTGTGGCAGGTAGGAGTAGCAGTTAACAGGAATAAAATCAGTTTTCATTGTGAGTGAGAAATGGGTTAACAGTTGCTTATATCAACATTTGAGTTTTCAAGCTCTGTGCTATTTTAGTTATTTTCCTCATTTCCGTGACATAAAATACTTGGTAAAGAAGCAACTTTAAAGGAGAAAGCATTTATAGTATCTTACCATCTGTTTTAGTTAGGGTTTCATTAGTGTAAAAAAAAAAAAAAAAATACCATGACCAAGGCAACTTTTATAAAGGACACATTTAAGTGGGGCTGGCTTACAGTTTCAGAGATTCAGTCCATTATCATGGTAGACATGGTACTGGAGAAGGAGCTAAGAGTTCTACATCTTGGTCTGAAGTGAAGGCAGCCAGGAAGAGACTTCTCTTACACTCTGGGCTGAACTAGAGCACAGGATCTCAAAGCCCACACCCAGAGTGATGCATTTCCTCCAACAAGGCCACACCTCCTTCAACAAGGCCACACCTCCTTCAACAAGGCCACAGCTCCTTCAACAAGGCCACACCTCCTTCAACAAGGCCACACCTCCTTCAACAAGGCCACACCTCCTTCAACAAGGCCACACCTCCTTCAACAAGGCCACACCTCCTTCAACAAGGCCACACCTCCTTCAACAAGGCCACACCTCCT